>UESW01003928.1:510645-624317 GCA_900491605.1 Calamus simplicifolius
TTTCCTACTACCACACTTGCCCCAGATCTCACCAAAATCACTGTCTCCAGCATACAATTCCTTCATCTGTTCAAACATGATAACCTCAGCACTAATCACAGTTAACACATCTGCCCTCCTGCTCAGAGCGTCCGCAACTCTATTTTGGGTTCTAAACTTATGCATTAGTTTGAAGGAAAACCTTTGCAAAAACTGGATTCCATCTAGCATGCATATCCTTGCTAATTCTGTTTTGATTACTCAAGTGCTTCAAAAGCCCCACAATCCGAATATAAAACAAATTCTTACCCACTAAATAATGTTCCCACACTCTTAATGCTCTTACCACCGAATAGAACTCCTTATCATTGGTGGACCAGTTTCTTCTAGCATCACAGAGCTTTTCGCTATAGAAACGATTGGTCTCTTTCCCTGGGAGAGTTCAGCTCCAATTCCTACTCCGCTAGCATCACAATCAACTGTGAACAACTTATCAAAGTCGGGTAATGCCAACACAGGGGCACTACACAACTTCTCTTTCAAAAGGGCAAACCCGGCTTCAGCTTCTTCACTCCAATTAGACTTCCCTTTCTTCAACACTCTATCAAAGGAGCAGCAATGGTGCTAAAATGCCTGATAAAGCACCTATAAAAACTGGCCAATCCCAAGAAGCTTCTCAACTTAGTCACAGTTTTGGGATTATGCCACTCTCTAATGGCTTTCACTTTCCTTCATCCACAGTAATGCCATCACCACTTACCATAAACCCCAAAAAATAGCCTTTTAGACATAAACATACACTTTTTAGCATATAATTTATGCTCCTTCAATACAGCCAATACACTCCTCAAGTGGTCAATGTGCTCGTTCTCAGACTTGCTATAAATCAATATCATCAAAGTATACTACACGAATTTGTCAATAAAGGGTTAAGTACCTGATTCATAACACGCATGAAGGTGCTAGGTGCGTTGCTGAGACCGAACGGCATCACTAGCCATTCATATAATCCTTCCTTTGTCTTGAAGGCAGTCTTCCATTCATCGCCTGGCCTCACTCTAATCTGGTGATATCCGCTCCTCAAGTCTATCTTAGAAAAGATGACTGCCCCACTCAACCTGTCAAGCATGTCTTCAATACGGGGTATTGAAAACTTATGCCCAATGGTGATCCTGTTGATAGCCCTACTATCAACACACATCCTCCAGCTCCCATCCTTCTTGGGAGTGAGTAGGGCTAGTACAGCACATGGACTCAGGCTGTCCCTGATGAAGCCTTTGTCTAGCAATTCTTGAACCTTCTCCTGGAGGATTTACATTTCCTTAGGGCTCATCCTGTAATGTGGTAAGTTAGGAAGGCTTGCCCCCGGTACCAAATCGATCTGGTGTTGTATGTCTCTCAAAGAAGGAAGCCCCTCATGTAAGTCATCTGGAGTCACTTCCTTGAATTCTTCTAACACCCCCTTCACTACCTCAGGAACTTTGTCAACAATCTCCTCCTCTACCTTCAGTACATTCTTCACCACCAAGGCATGCACCTCCTTGGTCTCCTTCATATCTTCCTCTACTTCCTTCTCTGAGCTCACAATGGATAGGAAAGATCATCTTTCAGGCTTAGAGCCTTTAGGACAAGCGCTACTTTAAGAGGTAATAGTGTGTATCTCTTGCCATCCTTCGCTAACCTATAGAGGTTCTCTTTGCTAGAATGTTTGGCATCCACATCAAACTGCCATGGGCACCCGAATAGAAGATGACAAGCATCCATGTCTACTATGTCACAGTAGACTTCGTCACTATATTTCTCAATGGAAAAGGGTACCCTACACCTTTCCTGAACATCAATCTTCTCAACAGCCTTAATCCATCCAATGGTATATGGATTAGGGCGCTTCTCTACTGGTAACTGCAATTTCCTAACCACCTGCCTGCTAATGATGTTTTTGCTACTCCCACTATCCACGATTAGATCAAACATTCTTCCACCAATCGTGCACCTGGTATGAAACAACTGGTGGCATTGAGTGCTATCTTCCTGTTTTGGCATTAACATAAGCCTCCTGATCACATATGAGGGCTCATGCTCTTCATAATCCTTCCCAAAGTACTCTTCATCCTCATTAGGATCACAACAAATATCCTCCTCCTCTTGTCGCTTTAACATATTAACAGCTCTTCGACTTGGGCACTTATTAGATCTATGCCCCGGTTGATTGCAGCGGTAACACTTTCCCAGGATGGTTTTTGCATATGGGTTGGGTTGCTTCTGGCCTTCCTTAAATTCCATCGGCCACTTCTCCATAGCCCTTTCATTCTTCTTCTCACCACTACTATTCAGCTTCTCTGCAGCATTCTTCTCTTTATCATCAACCACCCTGCTGGTTCCACTATGTTCAGCCCTATCAAAGCCATATCTATGCCCACCACCATCAAATCTGGTGTTCTTATTGTTCAGCATGAGTTCAACCTGTAATGCCATATTTTTAGCCTCACACATGCTCCTCAATACTGTGACCCCAATTTTATCTTTGATCTGCAACTTTAATCCATCAACATACCTAGCCACTTGTTGCCCCTCACTTTCCTCAAATCATTGCGCTCAGCTAATCGCATAAATTCAGCAGTATATTCATGGATGGTTCGCAACCCTTGGCGATATCGTTGGTACTGTTGAAAAAGTATATGTTCATATCAGGGGGAAGAAACTCACCTTTCATTAGTTGCTTCATGCGGATCCATGTTCACACAGGTTGTCTCCCTTCTCTCAATTGCCTACTCTGCACTCTCTCCCACCAAGCGAAAGCACCACCCTTCAACCTACACGCCACCATTTTCACCCTACATTCTTCTGGCACATTCTTGTAATCAAAGAATCTCTCCACCTCCGCCAGCCAATCAAGAAATTCTTCGATATTAAATGTACCGTTGAAATAGGGAAGATCTACCCTTAGGTGGTAATCCCCTCCATCGAAGTGATCATAATCATCATAATCGCGGTACTCCCTTCGGTTTCTTCCTCCACCATAGCCACCCCTCATAGGTGGTTGCCTCCTCTCAAACCCCAAAGCCTCTTCCTCTGAATCAACATCAGAGATCTGTACCCTTCGATTTGCACGTATGGGTTCATTGATTGGAATATCATAATCTTCTCGTGGCCTAGGTCATCTTCTGTCGTCAATTCTACCCTTATTATTAGCGACCTCCATAGCATCAAATTGCCCTATCAAAGTCTCGACAAGCTGCTCTACCCGCCTCAATCTTCGATTCATAACATTTATCTCCGTCCTTAGAACCGGTTGATCAGCCCCTTGGACTCCCGCATCATGAGCACCGCCATGAGTGCGACCGCTGTCGACGTCATGCCAGAAGACATCTTGCAGGAACTCACCTTGCTCTGATACCAATCTAACGCAGTGCGAAAGCGTTGGAATAAACAAAAATTCAATAACAACGACGCAAGCGATTAAGAGAAAACCTCTCTCAAGATGAATTTTTTAACTTTCAATAAAATTGATCCCCCATCTCAAAAACCCTAAAACAACTATTTATAGTCTATAAGAAATAAAATAATTTAAGAAACTAAAAAGCTATAGAAAATAAAATAATTTAGGAAACTAAAAGCTATAGGAAATAAAATAATTTAGGAAACTAAAAAAACTATAGGAAATAAAATAATTTAGGAAACTAACTAGCCTTGCTCTCAAACAACTTCTCTTCGTTCTTGCTTCGGTTTGGCTGCTTTTCGTGCGTCCAACTTGTCCATATATCTCATTGCAACCCTGTTTGCATCACAACTTATCCTTTTTCAAATTCATATTTAGAGGTAAGTCTTTAGAACCATGGATCAGATAAATCAATATATAAAATTTTATAAAAAATTTAAATTCTTATTTTAAGTTTCTTGAAGCGCGCTCACAATATATATCCATACTTTGATTGCATTATCCAACTTATCCTTCAGATTCACGATTAAAGGTAAGTCATGTAAATCCTCCTATATTTCTTCAAAACTTATTTCGAATCATAAAGAAATAAAAGTACCCTAGGTCTGGAAGGTATCTAAAAAGATAATGTGTTACCATTGGATTAAAAAAATAAATATCATGCAGACTGTTGACCCAATTGAGGATTTTGATGATTAACAAAACTATTTGAGTATAACATTTGATATTACTAATGATTTTCATTAAGTTTTTTAGATTATAATCTATTTGATGATCAAAATCAGAAGGAAAATCAAGTTATGTTTGAATCTAATGTCAAGGTAAGACTGCAGACATTAGAGTCGACACATGGAATCATAGAGCCGACTCCGAAAAATGGCACAGACTTAGAGTCGACTCCGGGACTGTGAGAGCTGACTCTATCAGAAACAACATAACGTTGGATTTTCAGGCCATGACTTAGAGTCGACTCCCAGACTATTAGAGTCGACTCCAAAAGAATTCTATATCGACCCCAGAAAAGTCAGAGACGACTCCAGATCGAGCAGATTAAATTATTTCGAGTTAGAGCCGACTCCAGAAAAGCCAGAGCCGACTCCAGAATGTTAGACACGGCTCCAGAACTATCAGAATGACTCTAAACTTTATCCTTATCTATTTTAATCCCAACGGCTATTGTTATTTATGGATCTAATCCTTTTCACTTCCTTCTAACGGATAGTTTCACACTATTTGTGGATTAATCGGATCTATAAGAAGAGGGTTGATTGCATCCCAAAAATAAGAGAGGAAAAAGAGAGAGAAATCTCAAAAGAAAAGAAAGAGGCAAATCCTTGAGATCCATCAGAAAAGAAAGAGGGAAAACCTGTAAGGAAAGATCATACTCATTCCCCAAAAGAAGAGAAAGAGATTCCAAGCCTTTGCTGTTCTATTTAGAAGAAATCTCAAGAGAAGGAAGGAGCCCTAGTTTTTCTAATCTTCTGAGCCTCAAGAGCATATTCAAAGGAAGATCCATTCAAAGGAAGAGAAGGAAGAAGCCACAAAGATCTTCGAATCAGGCTTTGGTTCCTAATCTCTATTTATTGTTTCATTATTATATTTGCTCATTGAAGGAGCAGTTTGCTTTTGTAAAATCAAAATACTATTTGCTGGGTCAATCTGGTGATTGATTCAGTTGAGGCGGTTAGCCTTGTGCAAGCATTAGCTTGTGGTTTTAGGTTTTGTGCTGGTGAGCCTTGAAAACCAGCTGGGTTCGTTATGCACCCGGGAAAACAACAAGTTCGAGTTGTGAGCTTGCAAAACAACTCTGCTGTAATCAGTTTGATT
This sequence comes from Calamus simplicifolius, assembly GCA_900491605.1. NCBI lineage: Eukaryota > Viridiplantae > Streptophyta > Magnoliopsida > Arecales > Arecaceae > Calamus > Calamus simplicifolius. Next base: position 515,891 of record UESW01003928.1, read on the forward strand.
ATAGTGTGGACCCAAGAGGTACTTGGGAGTGGACGTAGGTGTAGGTACACCAAACCACTATAAAATCTATTGTGTTTGTCGTGATTGTCTCTTTATCTTCAACTCTCTATTTATAGTTGCTTAGTTTTAAATCTGTGAATCTAAGTTTTTATTTCCGCTGGGGGGTATCTTTCAAAAGAGTTTAATTTTTAGAAAAACCCAATTCACCCCCCCTCTTCGGTTGCTATCTGGACCAACAATTGGTATCAGAGCTAGTGCTCATTTGATTTGATCTAACGATCAAGAGTCAAAGATCCACATGGCAACTCAAGCTGGTTCATCTTTTTCGAAGGTCAATCTACTAATAGACCACCCTATTTAATGGTTCTAACTATGATTATTGGAAGGCTAGAATGAAAATATTCATTCAAGCACTTGACTATGATCTATGGAGTATTATAGTCAATGGACCACACACACCCACTGCTAGAGTTAATGGCATGGAGATTCTTAAACCGGAAACGGAATGGGATGAACATGATAGAAAATTGGCACAACTCAATGCCAAAGCAATGAATGTCTTAAACTGCTCATTAGATGCAAATGAATTCAATCGCATATCTATTTGTATTTCTGCTAAGAAAATCTGGGATAGACTTGAAGTTACCCATGAGGGAACAAATCAAGTCAAGAAATCCAAGATTAACATGCTAGTTCATAAATATGAATTGTTTAAAATGGATGCATGTGAATCTATTGCTGATATGTTTACAAGATTTACTGACATAGTTAATGGTTTAAAAAGTCTTGGTAAATCTTATGATAATTCTGATCTTGTGAGAAAGGTCTTGCGTTCCTTGCCTAGGACTTGGGAAGCTAAGGTGACAGCAATACAAGAGGCAAAGGATCTAAGTACACTACCCCTAGAAGAACTGCTTGGGATCCTTAATGACTCATGAGCTTCAAATCAAGCAACATATTGATGATGATGAGTCAAAGAAAAAGAGAACTATGGCTCTTAAGATTTATGAATATATGGAAGAGCCTCATGAATCCGAAGATGAAAGTGATGATGAGGACATGGCACTCATCACAAGAAAATTTAAAAGATTCATGAAGAAGAAGAAGTTTAAAAAGAAAAAGCCCTTTGCAAGAAAAGATGAGGACAAGGGCAAAGAAAAGAAAGTTATTTGCTTTGAATGCAAGAATCCGGGTCACTTTAAATCTGAATGCCCTCAACTAAAGAAAGGCATCCGGAGGTTCAAAAAGAAGGCAATGATGGCCACATGGAGCGATTCGAAAAGCACAAGTTCCGAAGAAGAAGAAAAGAGTGAAATGGCCAATCTATGCTTCATGGCGGACAATGATGAGGTAAGTCCGAGTTTTCTTGATGACTTCACTTTTGATGAATTGCATAGTGCTTTTTATGAATTAATGGATGATTTTGCAAACCTAAGTTCAAAGAACAAAGATTTGAAAACTCAAATGCAAAAACTATCATTAGAAAATGAAAAGCATGTTGTTGATAAAGAACTTTTGATAAAAGAAAAAGAAAGTTTGAAAAATGAAGTTGATAGACTTAAGCCTATAGTTGATAAATTTACTCTAAGCTCTATCAAACTTAATATGATTTTGGAAAATCAAAAGGCTGTTTTTGACAAAGCTGGATTAGGATATAATCCACTTAAAAAGCAAAAATCTTTGAAGAACATTTTTGTTCATGCTGAAAAATCATTAAACATTACTTGTTTTAAATGTGGAAACAAAGGACATAAATCATATATGTGTAAATCTTCACATAAAAAGAAAAAGATGATTTGGGTTCCCAAAGGAACAATGTTTAATCCATCTAACCATGAAGGACCCAAGAAGGCTTGGGTACCTAAAATTAAGACATAAATGTTTTGCAGGAGTGTCTTGCAGCCATCAGACTAAAAAGAAAATGGTACCTGGACAGTGGTTGCTCAAGACACATGACGGGTGACAAAGATCAATTCATCACCCTTGAATCAAAAAGAGGTGGAGTAGTTACTTTTGGTGATAATGGTCAAGGCCATATCATGGGTATTGGTAAGATTCAAATTACTCCATCTACTCATATTGATAATGTTTTATATGTTGATGGACTTAAACATAATCTAATAAGTATTAGCCAACTGTGTGACAAAGGGTTCAAGGTTTCCTTTGAAGCTTCTGTTTGCACTGTTACTAATCCCATTGATAATAGCATTATTCTTGTTGGTAAACGCTATGGCAATGTGTACTTAATTGATTTGAGTAATTTATCTCCAAGTAATCATTGCTTAGTTGCTGATAATGCTAAAATGAATGAGATTGGTTGGCTATGGCATCGTAGATTAGGTCATGCAAGCACACACCTAATTTCCAAATTATTGAAAATGGATTTAGTTAAAGGTATTCCTAGTCTAAATTTTGAAAATAATCGAATATGTGATGCATGTCAATTTGGAAAAGACAAGAACTTCTTTCAAATCTAAGAATGTTGTTTCAACTACTAGGCCACTAGAGCTACTACACATGGACCTTTTTGGACCTACTAGAACCACAAGTCTAGGAGGAAAGAAATATGGTCTAGTGATAGTAGATGATTACTCTAGATTCACTTGGGTAATGTTTTTGGCTCACAAAGATGAGACTTTCTCAATATTCATGAAATTTGTTAAGAAAGTCACTAATGAGAAAAACACTACCATAGTGTCTATTAGAAGTGATCATGGAACTGAATTTGAAAATCACTTATTTGAAAAATTCTGTTTTGAAAAAGGCATACATCATAACTTCTCTGCACCTAGAACACCACAACAAAATGGAGTTGTAGAAAGGAAGAATAGGACTTTAGAAGACATGGCCCGTACCATGCTATGTGAAAGCCAACTTCCAAAATATTTTTGGGCGGAAGCTATAAACACAGCTTGTTACATTCTAAATAGAGCCCTAATTAGACCTATCCTTAAGAAAACTCCCTATGAACTTTGGATCAATAGGAAACCAAATTTAAGTTATTTTCATGCATTTGGTTGTAGATGTTTTATTCATAACAATGGTAAGGATAATCTTGGAAAGTTTGACGCAAAGTCTGATGAAGGTATCTTCCTAGGATATTCTACATCTAGCAAAGCATATAGAGTATTTAATAAGAAAAGCTTAGTTGTAGAAGAATCCATTCATATAGTGTTTGATGAGTCTTTAGCATCAAGTTCAGATAAAATTGATGATGAGGAAGATACATCTTTGATTGAAAGAGATATTGAAAAATTAAATGTATCTTCAGATCAAGAACCTGAAGTTAAGGATGATGACTCACCTAAGGATGATGGTATTGATACTGTTCAAAATGATCAAGATCTACCTAGAGATTGGAGATATGCTTATGGTCATCCTAAGGACCTAATCATAGGTGATCCATCTCAAGGTGTAAGGACTAGATCATCAATGAGAGATATCAATAATCATCTTGCATTTGTATCTCATATAGAACCTAAGACTATAGAGGAAGCCGAGAAAGATAGTTATTGGATGTTAGCAATGCAGGAAGAGTTAAACCAATTCACTAGAAATCAAGTCTGGACCCTAGTTGAAAGACCTAAAAATCACCCTATAATAGGATCTAAATGGGTATTTAGAAATAAATTAGATGAAAATGGCATAGTAATTAGAAACAAAGCTAGACTAGTTGCAAAAGGATATAATCAAGAAGAAGGTATAGATTTTGATGAAACTTTTGCACCTGTTGCTAGATTAGAAGCCATTAGGCTACTACTTGCATTTGCATGTCATATGAATTTCAACTTATTTCAAATGGATGTTAAAAGTGCATTTCTAAATGGTTTTATAAATGAGGAAGTTTATGTTGAACAACCTCCTGGTTTTGAAGATCATGAATTTCCAAACCACGTCTTCAAACTACACAAAGCACTTTATGGTTTAAAGCAAGCACCTAGAGCTTGGTATGATAGATTAAGTAAATTTTTAATTGAAAATGACTTTTCTAGAGGAAATGTTGATAAAACCTTGTTTTTAAAAGAAAAGAAAGGATTTATTAATCGTTCAAATTTATGTTGATGACATTATATTTGGTGCTACTAACAATCTCCTTTGTCAAGAATTTGCTAAGCTAATGCAGGGAGAATTCGAGATGAGCATGATGGGAGAACTAAACTTCTTCCTTGGACTTCAAATCAAACAAGAGAAAGCGGGAATTTTCATTAACCAAACAAAGTATACAAAGGAAATACTCAAGAAATTTGGTATGGAATCTGCTAAACCTCTTGGTACGCCAATGAGTCCCTCATGCAAGCTGGACAAGGATGAAGTAGGTAAGAAAGTAGATCAGAAGCATTACAGAGGTATGATTGGATCACTTCTTTATCTAACTGCAAGTAGGCCAGATATCATGTTTTCTGTCTGCTTATGTGCAAGATATCAATCTAATCCTAAGAATCACATTTACTTGCTGTTAAAAGAATCTTTAGATACTTAAATGGAACTAAAAATGTAGGATTATGGTATTCTAGAGACTCAACCTTAAAATTGATTGCTTATTCTGATTCTGACTATGCTGGTTGTAAATTAGATAGAAAGAGTACAAGTGGGGTATGCCAACTTTTAGGAAGTAACTTAATCTCTTGGTTTAGCAAGAAGCAAAATTCGGTTGCATTATCCACTGCTGAGGCAGAGTATGTTGCAGCTGGAAGTTGCTGTGCTCAAATCCTTTGGATTAAGCGACAACTTGAAGATTATGGTATCACACTTGATAAAATACCTATTAAATGTGATAATACTAGTGCTATCAATCTAACTAAAAATCCAATTCAACATTCAAGAACTAAACACATTGAAATTAGACATCACTTTATTAGAGAACATGTAACTAACAAAGATGTTTGTCTTGAATATGTTAATACTAATGATCAATTAGCTGATATTTTTACCAAACCTTTGAGTGAGGAGAGATTTTGCTATCTTAGAGGAGAATTAGGAGTTTGTGATCCTTTAGAATAATTTTCTGAAACTCTTAAGGACAACAACTATCTAGACTTCATAATTTCTTGAAAATCTCCTTTGTCCAATAAGGAAATCTATCTAGAAATTTGATTCATTGTTTCCCCAATTATTAAGGAACACTTATCTAGAATTTGATGATTAATTTGATCAGTTTCAGATCCTTGAAATTTGATTTTTTCTCTGAAACTATTGTGGAGTCGACACCTTCAGTTTGTGGAGTCGACACCTTCTTATTTTGATGTTCTGTCTGGGCAATTAGAGCCGACTCTGGCTTCTGTAGAGCCGACTCTAATTCGGGCGCTGACAGATTCTCTGGTTCGGAGCCGACACCTCATTTTCGGGAGTCGACTCTAAGTGGAACTAGGTCAAAATAAAAAGGGCGGAGTCGACCCCAAACGATTTCTATCGTCTCCTAAACCATTTCAAGCGTTCCAAACTGATTCCAAACCCTCCAAATCCCTCAAAACCCTTGATTACTCATTCCAATCGAATCCAATGGCTCCCAAAAGGCGTGCTATCATTGGTGGTTCGACTGTTCCGACGAAGCGCCGTTCAAATCGGAGGCAACCTTCGTCATCTTCTTCATCTGCCACTCAAGATGACTCTCCACCCTCACCATCTTCTCCTCGAGTCGACCAATTAGCTGGTAAGGCCATTACAACCGGAAGAAAAGTTGATTTTAACTTCTTTATTTCGGAGGGCTTTGCTATTGGGCGATTGTTGAAAGAAATGGGATGGGAGAAGGTCTGCTCTTTGGATATCCCTACCTACCCTGCCCTAGTAAGAGAGTTTTATAATGATTTAAGTAGAGGAGAGGGAGGCTTAGTAAGTGTTGTAAGAGGAACAAAGGTAATCATCACAGCCGAATCCCTTGGTAATCTATTGGAAATGCCTACCGTTGGCCTTGTTGAGTATCATCATGAAGATAGAGGAGGTGCACTATCAAGGATGTTAGGAAGAGAAGTTTCTGAGTTTGAGGAAATCTTGGCAAATCAACTTAATTTGGAACTCAGATTACTTCACAATATCTGTGGAAGGATTCTATTCCTAAAATCGGAAGGTTTGAATATGTCTCGGAGCGAGACGTTTTATTGATGGACTGCATACTCACTGGTAGACCTTTAAATCTTGCTGAAATGATGATAGGATATATGGCAGAGGCAGCTACTAAGAAGAGATCTACATTGCCATATGGTATGGTTTTAACATTGGTTTTCAGAAGCCAAGGTGTACTTATAATGGACAATGAGCCACTAAGAAAGTTAAGACATACAGATTACTATAGTGTCTCTACAATTCACCGAATGGGCTTTAGAAAAGAAAATGGAAACTGGATTAAAAGAGGACATGAGGCCAGAGCTGAAGAGGTTAGAGTTGAGGAAGTCAGAGGAGAAGACATTCCTGAACCATCTGCTGGACCTTCTTCTGCTGGACCTTCTGCTGGACCATCTGCTGGACCCTCAGAAGCTGGACCTAGCTCTCAACTTCCACATCAGTCAGCAATGGCATCTGAAAGATTTTCTGAGGAGCAAATTGGTCAGCTCAGAGCTTTACTGGCTGAGTATGACAGTCAAAGATCAAATGATATGTGTAAATTAAGAGAGGAGTTCAATCAATTAAAGGATGAGATTAATTCAAGACTTGACATGATTTCTTTTCAATTAGCAATTCCGTCGAATCCTTTAGCACTGATCTTCATAAAATTTTGAAAGGATGGAAGGCATTGCAGACGGTTCTGGAAAGTATCTTCATGCTACCAGTCAACTGAAGAAAGATATCGACCTTGCCGTCTCTCAAATTGAAGCATGTCTTGAAAGTTTAAGAAGACCCAAAAAGATGATGTTATGGAAATGATTGGACATTTAAAGAAAATTGTGTATAAGCATATTTGATTTTGATTTCAATCCTAGGTTGTATCTTAGGATTTCTTGCTTTCTTTCTTAGCATGTATCTAGGATTACATACTTAAATCTGTCATTTTAGAATACATGTAATGAATCTTGCTTTGGAATACAAATGTTGAATGAATATTACACTTTTATTACAAATTTTTCTTTGATTGAATGTCAATGAATAATTTCCTATCCTTATGTTTATTCGAATCAACATTCTCGCTCTAATTACATTCTCTATTGCTTTTAAACTCACCTTATTGTTGATAACAAAAAAGGGGGAGAGATAAGTGTATATGCATATAAAGAGAAAAAGAAAGAGAAAGAAAATGAAGAACAATTCTTCTGAGAATTTTTAGAAAGAATTCAGATTATCTACATAGGGGGAGCTATTCAATGCAGGGGGAGCTTAATAAGTTTCTCCATATAAAAGTTAAATCATTTTGATTGATGTCAAGTTTTGTTTATTTTTATTCATTTTGAATATTGGCATCAAATTCTCTATTAGAAAGTCTCTAAGCTTTAACAATGTCTATAATTCTCAATTCAAATAAATTTCTTAATGCATATACTCAAAGTTTTTGTCATCATCAAAAAGGGGAGATTGTTGACCCAATTGAGGATTTTGATGATTAACAAAACTATTTGAGTATAACATTTGATGTTACTAATGATTTTGATTAAGTTTTTCAGATTATAAGTCTATTTGATGATCAAAATCAAGAAGGAAAATCAAGTTCTGGTTTGAATCTAATGTCAAGGTAAGACTGCAGACATTAGAGTCGACACATGGAATCACAGAGCCGACTCCGAAAATGGCACAGACTTAGAGTCGACTCCGGGACTGTGAGAGCCGACTCTATCAGAAACAACAGAACGTTGGATTTTTAGGCCACGACTTAGAGTCGACTCCCAGACTGTTAGAGTCGACTCCAGAAGAATTTGTGTCGACCCCAGAAAAGTCAGAGACGACTCCAGATCGAGCGGATTAAATTATTTCGAGTTAGAGCCGACTCCAGAAAAGCCAGAGCCGACTCCAGATTGTCAGACACGGCTCCAGAACTGTCAGAACGACTCTAAACTTTATCTTTATCTATTTTAATCCCAACGGCTATTGTTATTTATGGATCTAATCCTTTTTCACTTGCTTCTAACGGATAGTTTCACACTATTTGTGGATTAATCGGATCTATAAGAAGAGGGTTGATTGCATCCCAAAAATAAGAGAGGAAAAGAGAGAAGAAAAAAAGAAAAGAAAGAGGCAAATCCTTGAGATCCATCAGAAAAGAAAAGAGGGAAAACCTGTAAGGAAAGATCATACTCATTCCCCAAAAGAAGAGAAGAGATTCCAAGCCTTTGCTGTTCTATTTAGAAGAAATCTCAAGAGAAGGAAGAGCCCTAGTTTTTCTAATCTTCTGAGCCTCAAGAGCATATTCAAAGGAAGATCCATTCAAAGGAAGAGAAGGAAGAAGCCACAAAGATCTTCGAATCAGGCTTTGGTTCCTAATCTCTATTTATTGTTTCATTATTATATTTGCTCATTGAAGGAGCAGTTTGCTTTTGTAAAATCAAAATACTATTTGCTGGGTCAATCTGGTGATTGATTCAGTTGAGGCGGTTAGCCTTGTGCAAGCATTAGCTTGTGGTTTTAGGTTTTGTGCTGGTGAGCCTTGAAAACCAGCTGGGTTCGTTATGCACCCGGGAAAACAACAAGTTCGAGTTGAGCTTGCAAAACAACTCTGCTGTAATCAGTTTGATTATAGTGTGGACCCAAGAGGTACTTGGGAGTGGACGTAGGTGTAGGTACACCAAACCACTATAAAATCTATTGTGTTTGCCGTGATTGTCTCTTTATCTTCAACTCTTTATTTATAGTTGCTTAGTTTTAAATATGTGAATCTAAGTTTTTATTTCCGCTGGGGGTTATCTTTCAAAAGAGTTTAATTTTTAGAAAAACCCAATTCACTCCCCCCCTCTGGGTTGCTATCTGGACCAACACAGACATTTTTGCTCTCTTATTTCTGTGGACTCTTCATAGAAACAACCAATTATAATCATGATAAAGAATGCGGACAAAAACTATGAGAATTTTATGCACCATCACAATCCATGCCAAGATAATCTAATAAAATAGTAAATCATCATGGTAACTTTTGTCATGGAAATTTAGCCAAAGATAACTTTTCGCGTTATGGTTACTCATTCTAGTAACAAGATAAGTCACTATAATGTAGACTGCAAAATAAAGAATGAATATTTAGCCATAGATGGGAATTTACTGGCGAGCAACCAAAGGTTTATAAGTTTTTAGCATTTCCTCTTACCAATAAAATATCCCACCTACCTTAAGAGGGGAATCAACAACCACTACTAAATGCTTCTCCCACGACGAATCCATATTGGATGACGTAGAATAACACATTCCTTTATTTGATTTTCACATGATTCTCTCTAGACCTTTTTAAACGCTAATAACAACTGGGAATCAAATCACTACTCCTCCTTTACAAAGTATGAATCTAAGACCACAACCATAGGTGATATGAGATGACTCCACGACTTGATCCAGATTTGATCACATTTGAAAAGTTGAAGGCCATTTTCCCATCCGTTTGCATCCTAGAATAGCATAAAACAATTTCAATCATATTTTGAATTCTCATTATTTCCTGATTCAAACCTTGATGATCTGAATTGCTTAACTTGAATGTATAGCTATTGGTTTTTTTTTATATTATCAAGACTCAAGCTCAAGATCCACCAATCCAATTGACCCCTTGCGCTTGCGATCACCAGCAAACCAGGCACATGCAATACACATTATCTTACCTGGCTGTGCAAATTAAAATATAATTGAAATCAGATTTAGAATCTGTAGTGTCTGAAAAAAAAAAATAATAAGGGTCTGCATTTTCATCCCTCTTAAGGTTTGCAAAACAAAATGCATGAGAATTCAATAATTTCATCAGTATCTCATTGCAAATTAAAGATATATATGAAACATATTTCTTTTATGGTTGGGACTCCGAGCTATTAGCAAAATTAACAAGATTAAACTGACCACCTATACAATTCTTTCATGGTTTCACAGCGCCTCCCCACCAAGCTCTCTCGTCTTATTGCATATACAAACCTCCTTTTAGATTGTTTTCATTTTCAATGCACTTACTCTAACTTGATCAGTTTTACTCAGTTGCACTCATCTCTAACCATGTCCATCCTCGTATTGTGCTGTAAGAGTCATTTTACATGCACTCATTTTCAGAGATATACGTTCTTTTGCACATATTGGAAATATTTTGTAAAAATTAGTGCCAATGAAAATTATGCAGTATAAATTGATAATCCACGGTACTAGAAATGGGTTTTCTGCATCAGGTTAATGTCCATAGGACCCAAAGTAGAGCTGGACTGATGAAAAACACCTGGAGATTTGTGTGAAACGAAAACCCCTGCAACAGATGCAGTTGATTTCTATACCAACACTGGATGAAACCTTGAAACATCATAACAACTGTTGGAGAAGCACATGTTGCTTGCAGAGCATTCATATGCCAACTCAGGAAGATTCATGACCTATAATCTGACTCTAAGAACAAAGACAGGAATCAGTAGAAAGTGACAAGAGTCATGGCGAGTGAAAGGAAAAAGAGCATTAAGCTAACAGCATTGGATCTAGATGAAGAAAAATGAAGAGCATCATAATGGCATATTAAGATATCAGTGAAAACATTTGTCAAACTAAACGGGAACCATCAAAAATGTGTGAACACAGCAGGAGCAAAATAGAAAGATGCAGGGTACGATCACAAGAGGATAAATTTGATATAATTATCACGCCCCAGACCCAATGTGGGATCTAGGGGTAGCAACCCGCCGTATGCCTGGCATGCAAGGCATCCTGTAACAATCCAATTTATTCAAGGAAGGATAATCCCATTATGTCATTCAGAGTCAATAACTTTAATACAAGCCATAATTATGAGTTTTGGGCTATATGCCCATCATACATAAATCAATGGGGTTATAACAAAATGTTGGATCTTAATTTCTCTGATAGAAGCTCCAACTATCCCAAATCCCATTCTTCAGTCTTGTGCTCTAAAAAACATTATGAGATTTATATGAGCTCACACTCAATAAGTAAGCCTACTATTATATAATTATTTTATCATTTCAAGATATTATCAAATCACATTTTCATGTATAAAGCTTCCAATTTCAAATACATTCATCATGTTATCAAAATATGCATGTCATTAGCTCAAATAATTTTGGAAGCTTAATTATACAATAAATGCTGAAATATGCAATGTAAACAAACCCACTGTATTCATATAATTATATTTCCTTATGTGTCCATGGCCCTACAACACCCATCTGGTGTATCACTCTTTAATTTCCCCTAAGAGGAAGGGTCCTGGTACCAGCGTTATGCCATATATCATAATCAATCACAACACATCCTCCAGATGTGTGTCCTCCACATATCTTTCCCCATGAAGGTGGGTCCCGTATCACTTGGTATTTCATATCATTTCACATCATATGAGAACCGCGGTGACACATATCATATCATATAATCATATTTGCATATAACATATCATGCATCATCATGAGCATAAGCTCTCATATCATATATACAGTGTTTGTACATTCATAGCATAAAAATACATCAATAGTACCAGTATATTTTGCAAAGCCAAAATAATCACATCATTCAATTTTTGCACATTTATAATCCATACTTTGTAAAATATTAGCAATCACATATAATTATAACAGATACCCAATTGTATACTCGTGGTACTATTTATCAAATTAAATAACAAAATTTTATTTTGTCTCATTTCATAAATATGTATATAGCTATAAATCCAAAGATTTATATTAAATAATTATGAAATCATGATAATTAGCTTACTACCTCAGTACGCTAATTCCAAACTGTAAACCAGCTATGTGGACATCTGGTACCTACAGCATTATTTTATCAATTTTTAGTCCCAAAATTGCAATCAAAATAGCTTTTAAGGTCTACCCAGTCTAATCCTGGGCCAACTTTGGGCTGAATATCTCCCAATATATAAGCCCAAATGGGAAAATAAAAATACCCCAAGAAACTAGAATCAACACCGAATCGGGACATATTTTTATTTCTCCATTCTCGGCCCAATACAGGGCCCAAAATGCAGCCCAAAATGGCTCATGAGCCGCCCAATAGGGCCCAAAGTGGGACGGCCCAGCCAGCCCACTTCCTCCTTCCCCCGCCTCCCCTGTTTCACCCGAAATAGGGAAAGCGTGCCGGCGGCCAGGGCCGCCACCGACCTCTCCCCGGGGGGGCCCGGCCGCCGCCGACTGGCCAGAGCCGGCCGCCACCACGGCCAAGCCCCCCCTCTCTTTCTCCCTTAATCGCTCTCTTTCTCTCTCGTTTTCTCCCCTGTTTCTCTCTCATTCTCTCTCTTACCTGGTGGCTGGCACTGGGGGGAGAAGAATGGAGAAGGAGGGGTGCTCCCCCCTCCTTATATCATGGCGAGGGGAGGGTTAGCCCCTCCCCTGTGCCTGTGAAGGGGGCGTTGGTGCCCCCTTTCTTTGACTGGCTGCGGCGCCCCCTCCGCCAAGCCGCAATAATGGCGGAGGAAGGGGCGGCGCCTCCCTTCCTCCGTCAACAAGGCGGATCCTCACATGGTGAGGATCCGTGGATGGAACAGGGCTCACATTCTTCCCTCCTTATAAAAATTTTGGCCTCGAAATTGATGTACTTCATATAACATTTAGAATCCAAAGCTTTGATCATATGATTAATCTTCTTTTATTTACATATGCTATGTTACAAACAATTGAGGATATTTCTCTTTAATTTCTCCTCAAGCTCCCAAGTAGCTTCCCTCTCAGAATGGTTACTCCACTGAACCTTGACATAGGGAATGCTACGCCGTCTTAAAACTTGATCCTTGCGGTCCACAATACGCACAGGATGCTCCTCATATGTTAAATTCTATCACATGGCTGGGGTCAGAAATGTACCTCCTCAACATGGATACATGAAATACATTGTGTACCCCAGAGAGTGCCGGAGGTAATGCCAGGCTATAAGCCACCTCCCCTACTTTGCTCAGAATCTCAAATGGCCCAATGTATCGTGGACTCAGTTTACCTCTAATCCCAAATCTCATCACATTTTTGGTTGGTGATATCTTCAAGAAGACATGATCTCCAATTGAAATTCTAGCTCCCTTCTTCTCACATCAGCATAGCTCTTCTGTCGGCTCTGAGCTGTGCGGAGTCGTCCCTTGATCAGTTGCACCTTCTCTACTGTCTGTCGAATCAGCTCAGGGCCCAACAATTTTCTCTCCCACATCATCCCAACATAAGGGAGATCTGCATTTCCTACCATACAAGCCTCAAATGGAGCCATCTGGATACTGGCTTGGTAGCTGTTATTGTAAGCAAATTCCACTAAAGATAAGTGGTTGTCCCAAGCACCACCCAAGTCCATCACACAGGCTCGCAACATGTCCTCCAGGGTCTGTATGGTTCTCTCAGACTGCCCATCTGTCTGGGGATGGAAGGCTGTGCTGAAGTTCAATTTGGTCCCCAGAGCTCTATGAAGACTCTTCCAGAATTGGGACACAAACCTAGTATCCCTGATCTGATACAATAGATACGGGAATACCATGAAGCCTCACAATTTGCTCAATATACATGTTGGCCAATCTCTCACTGGAGATCCCAACCTTAAATGGCAGGAAATGGGCTGACTTCGTCAATCTGTCTACAATGACCCATACCGCATCATTGCTCCTGGGGTCTTAGGCAGACCAGTCACGAAGTCCATAGTGATCTTCTCCCATTTCCATTGTGGAATCATCAGAGATTGAAGGGGTCCCGCAGGCCTTTGATGCTCAGCCTTCACTTGCTGACATACCAAACATTTGGCTACATACTGAGCAATCTCTCTCTTCATTCCTTCCACCAAAAGTTTTCTTTTAGGTCTTTGTACATCTTGGTACCTCCTGGGTGCACTGTAAGGAGAATAGTGGGCCTCCTTCAGAATCTCTGCTCTTAGTTCCTCCACATTTGGCACACAGAGCCTGTCCATCAAATCTCAGGGATCCATCCTCCATTATAGCAAATTCATTTTGAACCCCTGACTTACATCTTCTTTAATCTTTTGCAGGTCCAAGTCTTCTTTCTGGGAGGACTTGATCCTGTCTAACAGAGTTGGTTGGAGTACAAGTGCTGCCACAAGCCCATCGGACTGTTGTACTCGCAATCCAACCTCCAGCTTCTCAAGATCCCTCTGGATGTGAGGCTGAGAGTGATCATAGAAGCTAACTCCGAGGAGGACTTCCTACTCAAGGCATCAGCTACCACATTGGCCTTCCCTGGATGATAGTGCAGGTTCAGGTCATAATCTTTTAGTAGCTCCATCCACCTCCTTTGCCTCAAGTTTAACTCCTTCTGAGTGAAGATGTACTTCAGACTTTTGTGGTCTGTGTACACATCACATGCCTCTCCATATAGATAATGCCGCCAGATCTTTAAGGCAAAAATTACAGCAGCCAACTCCAGGTCATGAGTAGGATAATTTTGCTCGTATGGCTTTAGCTGTCTGGAGGCATAAGCTATCACCTTCTCATTTTGCATCAGAACACATCCCAATCCCTTCCGAGAAGCATCGTGTATAGGGTGAATCCTCCAGATCCTGACGGAAGGGTAAGGACGGGGGCTGACACTAGGCGTTGTTTCAGCTCCTGGAAACTTCTCTCACACTCCTCAGTCCAGTCAAACTTCGCTTGCTTTTGGGTCAAGCGAGTCAGGGGTAGAGCAATGCGAGAAAGCCCTCCACGAATCTGCGATAATATCCAGCCAGCCCCACGAAGCTTCTGACTTCAGATACATTGGAAGGTCGACTCCAATTTACAACCACCTCAATCTTCTTTGGGTCCACAGTTATGCCATTTTTAGATATTACATGACCCAAGAATGATACTTGGCTCAACCAGAAGTCACACTTCTGCAACTTGGCATAAAGCTTTTTCTCCGAAGAGTTTGCAGAACAATCTTCAGGTGGTCCATATGCTCCTCCTGGCTTTTAGAATACACCAGGATGTCATCAATGAACACCACCACAAACTGGTCTAAGTATGGCTTAAAGATTCTGTTCATCAAGTCCATGAATGCTGCCGGGCATTAGTTAACCCAAACGGCATCACCAAGAACTCGTAGTGGCCATACCTAGTCCTGAATGCTGTCTTAGGCACATCTCCAGCCTTGACCTTGAGTTGATGGTATCCTGACCGAAGATCAATCTTCGAGAATACCCGAGCTCCTTGGAGTTGATCAAATAGATCATCAATCCTCGGCAAGGGATACTTGTTCCGCACTGTTACCTTATTGATTTCTCGGTAATCAATGCAGAGCCGAAGACTCCCATCTTTCTTTTTGATAAATAATACTGGAGCACCCCAAGGAGAGACACTAGGTCTGATAAATCCCGGTCTAGGAGCTCCTGCAATTGGCCCTTCAACTCTTTTAGTCAGCTGGGGCCATACGATAAGGGGCCTTGGATATAGGTCCAGTGCCAGGGACCAAATCAATGGTGAACTCAACTTCCGGTCTGGAGGCAATTCGGTCAAATCATCCGGGAAGACGTCAGGAAACTCCATAGCCACTGGAATATCCTCCAACTTGACCTCTTCCTGCTGAAGGTCCTTGACCACAGCAAGAAACCCTTGGCCACCTTTCTTCAAATATTTGGCAGCCTACAGTGCTGATACAAACACTGAGGCCAAGTGTTCCTGGCTTCCAGTAAAACTGAATTCAGGCTGATTAGGGATTTTGAAGATCACCATTTTCCTGAAACAGTCTACTGAAGCATGATAGGAGGCCAACCAGTCCATCCCAAGGATAACATCAAAGGACTTTAGTGGAAGGACGATTAGATCAGCCTCAGCCTCTTGTCGCCCACGTTGATCTGGCAGGATCTGCATACAGACTCCACCCTCATAACATCTCCATTTGGGAATGCAATGTGCAACTCTTGTTCTAGGGGAACGGGTGTCAACGATGCATTATTGGCAAGATAAGCATCAGATATAAATGAATGCGTGGCACCCGGATCTACTAAAGTTTGAGCATAAGTGTTGCCTACTTTAATTGTCCCTGATCACAAAGTTTAGTTTATCTTAGATGTCATATTGCTTATCCTATTTATCATTCATGATCAATGCATTATATCGCATATGAATGAAATAATCTTAAAGGAGTACTTAAGTAATAAGGTACCTGCCATAACGGAGTTAGAAGCGGCAGCATCCTGTTGGGTGAGGGTGAAGACCCTTCCCTGGGTCCTCGGCTGCTGCTGCTGGTTCATCCCAGATTTGGAGAAGGCAGCTAATCTCTCCGAAGGGGACAAGTGGCCATCTTGTGATCCACTTTCCCACATATGAAGCAGGCACCTCTCGGCCCACGGCACCGCCTGCCCGGTGGAAGTTCCCGCAGTGAGGGCAACGGGTCTCCTTACCCTTCGGTCTTGAGGGGGGTTGATATGCATCTTTCTTCTTGGCCTACCCCGAAGACTGGCCCGAGGAGACCCCTTCCTCTTCCTCTGTAGCTCCCACTCCTCTGGTTCCTATTCATGTCTCTTTCGATCACAGGGCTTTGCTCACCACAGCACAATATGTGGAGAGTTCAAATGCATTGACTGCTTGCCTCAGTTTGGGTCGCAGTCCTTCAGTGAACCTGGTGATCTTGGCTCTCTCAGTGGTCACTATTTCCGAAGCAAACCGGGCTAGCCTAGTGAACTCGGCTTCGTATTGGGCCACTGAGAGATTCTTCTGCTCCAGCTCAGAAACTCAGATTCCATCTGTCTTTACACACTACTGGGGAAGTATTTGTTGAAAAAGACCTCCTTGAACTCCCTCAGGAAACAACCTGTCCACCCAATCGCTGCTCCATATGTAACCACCAATCATATGCCTCCCCT
The DNA here is from genome assembly GCA_900491605.1 of Calamus simplicifolius. NCBI lineage: Eukaryota > Viridiplantae > Streptophyta > Magnoliopsida > Arecales > Arecaceae > Calamus > Calamus simplicifolius. Next base: position 532,778 of record UESW01003928.1, read on the forward strand.
TGAAGGAGGTAGGTGGCAAATCTAATCCGCTCCTCCTCCTGGCTACCGTGGGCCATGAAGGCCTTCTCCATCTCCCTCATCCACCCCTCAGCATCAATGGGGTTGGTGGATCCAGAGAAGGGAACAGGGCTAAGCTTTTAAACTCAGCAAAGCTCCGACCTCCTCCTTGCTAGGGCTACGGCGGAGTGGGTGGACTGGTGGTTCAGGTTCGACTAGTGGAGTTTGCAGAGTAGGAGGGACGAGCTGAGCAGGCACAACTTGTTGGATCTGCTGCTGCATAGCCTGCACCATTTCCAAAAGGACCTGAATTATCTCGGTTTGGCGCTGTTGCTGGCCATTGCCAGCTAAATTAATGGAACCAGAACCTCCAGAAGTTTGCTAGCCTCCCTGCTGGCCAGAGTCACCAACCTGGGAACCTTCAACTTATCGCATACTTCTAGTGCGATGAGGCATTATTATTTCCTGCCAAGTTTGGTTCCAATCAATATCTTTACAAACCCCTAAATTTCAAGCTTTCAAAACATATTTACAAAAAATCTTCTTAGAGTTGTTACCCTCCCAGTGTCTTCCTACTACTTTACCTAGGGTCATCTTATGTTTGTCCCTAAGGTCAAACCTGGCTTTGATACCACAAAAGATGTCATGCCCCAGACCCAATGTGGGATCTAGGGATGGCAACCCGCCACATGCCTGGCATGCAAGGCATCCTATAACAATCCAATTTATTCAAGGAAGGATAATACCACTATGTCATTCAGAATCAATAACTTTAATACAAGCCATAATTATGAGTTTTGGGCTATATGCCCATCATACATAAATCAATGGGGTTACAACAAAATGTTGGATCCTAATTTACTCTTGATAGAAGCTCCAACTATCCCAAATCCCATTCTTCAGTCTTGTGGCTCTGAAAAATATTGTAAGATTTATATGAGCTCACACTCAATAAGTAAGCCTACTATAATATAATAATTATTTCATCATTTCAAGATATTACCAAATCACATTTTCATGTATAAAGCTTCCAATTTCAAATACATTCATCATGTTATCAAAACATGCATGTCATTAGCTTAAATAATTTTGAAAGCTTAATTATACAATAAATACCAAAATATGCAATGTAAATAAACCCACTGTATTTATATAATTACTATTTTCTTATGTGTTCCACGGCCCTACAACACCCATCTGGTGTATCACTCTTTAATGTCCCCTAAGAGGAAGGGTCCTAGTACCAGTGTTATGCCATATATCATAATCAATCACAACACATCCTTCAGATGTTGTCCTATACATATCTTTTCCTATTGAGGTGGGTCCCGTATCACTTGGCATTTCACATCATATGAGAACCGCGGTGACACATATAAGTATATCTCAATATCATCATCATATTTGCATATAACATATCATGCATCATCATAAGCATAAGCTTCTCATATCACATATACAGTGGTTTGTACATTCATAGTATAAAAATGCATCAATAGTACCAGTATATTTTGCAAAGCCAAAATAATCACATCATTCAATTTTTGCACATTTATAATCCCCTACTTTGCAAAATATTAGCAATCACATATAATTATAACAAATACCCAATTGTATACTCATGGTACTATTTATCAAATTAAATAATAAAATTCCATTTTATCTCATTTCATAAATATGCATATAGCTATAAATCCAAAGATTTATATATTAAATAATTCATGAAATCATGATAATTAGCTTACCTACCTCAGTACACTAATTCCAAACTGTAAACCAGCTATTTGGACATCTGGATACCTACAACATCATTTTACCAATTTTAGTCCCCAAAATTAGCATATCAAAATAGCTTTTAAACTCTACCCAGTTTAATCCCAGGGCCAACTTGGGGCTTGAATATCTCCCAATATATAAGCCCAAATGGGAAAATAAAAATACCACAAGAAACTAGAATTAACACCAAATCGGGCCATATTTTTATTTCTCCATTTTCGGACCAATATAGGGCCCAAAAATGGCTCATGAGCCGGCCCAATAGGGCCCAAAGTGGGACGGCCCAGCTAACCCACTTCCTCCTTCCTCCCGCCTCCCCTGTTTCATTCGAAACAGGGGAAGCATGTGCCGGCGGCCAGGCCGCCGCCGGCCTCTCCCCGGGGAGGCCGGCCGCTGATGACCGGCCCGAAGCCGGCCGCAGATGACCGGCCCAAAGCCGGCCGCCGCCGTGGCCGAGCTCCTCCCCCTCTCTTTCTCTCTCAATCGCTCTCTTTCTCTCTCGTTTTCCCCCCTATTTCTCTCTCTTACCTGGTGGCCGGCACTGAGGGAAGGAGAATGGAGAAGGAAGGGTGCTCCTCTCCTTATATCATGGCAAGGGGAGGGTTAGCCCATCCCCTGTGCCCGTGTGAAGGGGGGTGTGTCGACGCCCCCTCTGCTAAGAGATCAACAATGGCGGAGGAAGGGGCGGCGCCTCCCTTCCTCCGTCAACGAAGACGGATCCTCACATGGTGAGGATCCGTGAATGGAACAGGGGCTCACAATAATAATGGTCATTAGTTGACCACCATGGTGGTCACATCCAATTTTCAAATTAGTTATAAATTAAGTGGGTTTTAGTCTATATGGCACCTCTCCCCAAAAATAAATAGCTTCACAATTTGACTTTCTATTTACTAATTTATCCATTGGAAAGAAACAGTTTTAGAAAATAAGACTTTGAAAGAGTCCCGGAGGAAGAGAGCAACTTTCTCTTCTCTAGTAAGGCTGATAGCATGGGAAGGCTTTTGAGCCTTGAAATGAGCAGCTGGCTGCTAGGTGTAGAGAAAGATGATGGTGGTTTGAGATCCCTGGAAAAAAAAGGATGTGAATTAATCATGAGGATTTTCAGTTACTTTCACATGAATCCGCGGGGCAAGTTCGAAAAGATGATGGGTCATGCATCAGTAGCACTTAGAGGTAGGCACTGGGCCGTGCCACCCATGGCACGGTACTGCTCGGCACGAAATGGGCCGTGCCTAGCATGGTCCGTGCCGAGCTCGAAAAAAAATTTTCGCTGGCCCGGCACAACACGGCCCATAATAGGCCCGTGTCGTGCCCGACACGGCCCACATGGGCCGCCCATAAGGGCTTGATCAAAAATTTTTATTAAAAAAATCTTTATTTGATAAATTAAAAAATTATTGAAAATAAAAAAATTTATTAATATGAAGCCACCTTAATGATGGGGGGTTTGGCATAGACCCCTACCAGTTTATTAATTTAAAATCAAAATGGTACAAGAAGGAAGGGGGGCTAGGCCTGACCTCGAGAATAGAATACAATAAGAAAGAAGAAAAAAATAGAGAGAAAAAAAAGGGATGACTCACTTTAACAATTAAAAAAATAAAAATATATAATTATAAAAATAGAGATGACTCACTCATCAGTCATCAGTAGTATTTATGTCATCATCATCTTCGCTGGTTAAGTCATGTCCACCTTTATCTTGAAGCCTCGCCTCAGCATCCAATCAATCTTTGAAGCAGATAAGCATCCCAACTGTCTCACCAGTCATCCTACTTTTTTCGTCCAGAACACATCGACCTGCACTGAAAGCGTATTCCGATGCTAATGTGGACATCGGCACAGCTAAAATATTGATTTCTAACACTCTTCCACCAAGCTAATACATCTAAACTTTCTATTTGATCTTCATCATATGCAAAATGAAGATCGTTTCATAAATAAAATTCTAATTTATTGTTTAAAGATGAAGAAGATGAAGTATGTGTCTTCTAATGAATAAAAAAATAGATAACGAACGAGATCTAGAAGAAGAAGCAGAGCTTTGAGCATGTATTCTAGATCCATAAATTTTGTCATTATATAAACCATAAATATCATTAAGAAGTCGTGTTACCTCATTTTTAGCAAGTTCAGGATTTTGATTCATGTTTCATAACATTGATTAATTAAAAAAATTTATGCCATTTAATTTAATTCTAGGATCAAAAACAGCAGCTAAGTTATGCAATGGACATATCATATTCCAATATTCATTCCATTTAGTTTCCATATTACATATAATAGGCATTAAAACTTCATGATATCTATATTCTTTAAATTTTTTACTAATTACATATGTTTTTTGTAAAAATGAACAAGAAGTTAAAAAACGGCTAGATAATTTCATGATATCTATAATATAATTTTTCACTAATTATATAGCCGTTTCTAGTCGTTTTCAACGGCTAAAAACTGCTATATAGCCAATAAAAAATGACTATATAGCCATTATGGGCCGTGCCTAGCCGTGCCAAACCTGAATTTTTTTTTACCGTGTCGTGCCTGGCACGGCCCGTTTATTACTAGGCCGTGCCAAGCACGGCACGGCAATTTTATAGGCACGGTGGGCCTGGGCCGTGCCGTGCTAGGGACGGCCCAGTGCCGACCTCTAGTAGCACTCGTCATTCGCCAACACCATCACCTAGACCACCACCCTATCTTTGTGCATCTTCTGCATTTATATAATATAAAAAATAAATATAAAAAGCTAAATTAATCTTTAAAAAGAACTAAAATATCAAACCAATCTCAAGGTAGATTTCTGGGACTAAAAAGCAAAGTGTACTAAATTAGAGAAAAAGTAGTATGGCTCAACTTTACTTTTGTCCCTTGCGGTTTCAGAAAATGTTCTAATAGAGCAGGTGGCCCATGATGCACACGAGCGACAAAAGAAATAATTTGATTGGTTAGATGGATCGTTATACTGATTGACTTGTTGTGAAAAATTTCTGTTCATGCAAGCAATTATGTGACGTGCAATGTGTGCATTTTAATATATGCATGTTAGATGAATGGCAGGAATTTTTATTGTGGTTTCTTAGGAGTTTAATAAAGCTTATCATTGACAGTAATTATTAGTTGTAGGGGATTAAAAGCATTGACTAAACAGAATTTTTCAAGAGCTGAGCAAGAGAAAATATATGCAAGAGAGCAAAAAAGAAAAGGGAAGGCTATAATGAAACTGTCATTATGCAATAACAACATAGTTTCAAATGATCCTGAATTAAACTGGAGAGTCTGGTCTAGTTTCATTATAGTCCTCAGGGGATGTCTGTTGGTTTGCTGGTTCTCCATGTTCTCACAAGTTCAGCACTCCTAGGGTTCCCTGATCTATGCATCACATATTTGCCCTGATTGACAAACCTAATTGATCATCTGTTGTCACCTGCTCATGCCAAAGTCTCTGCAAACTTGGTATTACATTAATTAGATATCTGAGCTATATCACGCTTCTCGTTCAACAAATATTCTCCATCTTCTCCTCTCGCTCCCATTCTCCCACGAGATTTAGAATGATTTGCAAATTAATGGAATGTGTTTCAGTACTTTGCTTGAGATTGTTAATGGCATGACCACAAAGGTGCTTTGTTAATGACATGAACCATTATAGTTATTAGGTCTTTGAAGTTTCTAGTAGATAAGGTCAAGAATGAGCACAATATTAAAAAATTAACAGCAACTCCATGCTAAGCTGCGGTCTGTCACCTACTTTCGTGTTCCTACCTCCTCTGATCGTTCCTCCAAATATATGTGCCGCAATGCTAGCCCAGAAGTAATGCTCCATCAAAATGGCTATCTTGGCACGGGACACCAGAAAGTCAGATAGCATGCTCTACCTTTTCTATCCTAAGGTTACAAGCACTAGTTTCAGCATCCAACCTTTTATAATTTCAGAATGAACAATTAAGAAAGGTTAGTACCAACAAAACGAAAATTGTATCAGAAATTTCTTGAAATAATTGTCCATGATCAGGATATATACAGTGAGAAAAATAATTCTCTTGACAGTTCCTACTGTGAAAAACAGAGGCATTGATTTGAAAACACTCCTCAATGCTCATTAGAAACATTCATTCAAACATTTGTTACAAGAAAATGGGAGGAATCAAGTTCTGAAGCTACAATCTCCAGAAGCTTTTCATGGCAGATGTTGAGAAAAATAAAGAATAACTCATCATAAGCAAAAAAAAAAAAAAAGAACCCAACACAACTGATTTTCTAAGGCAGAAACAATAAAGATGACAATCTCCTTTCCGACTATATACACTGACACAAAAAGAAAGCAAGGTTGAGAAGGGAGGGAAAAAAGAGCCATTTCAATTCTTTATAAATTAATTACAAACATGGCACACCTCAAAGGAGACTACTATTTATTTGACCATTGAAATTCAATTTCCAATTTCCTAGGGGGTCCACTTTTGCTTTCAGGAAGCAATGTGTACTCTCCAGCAACTGATCCCAGCATAACCACCCGATCAATTTGAATCGTCACTTTTCCAAATTTGTTCTGCAGTCAGAAACAGAAGAAATTGAGGTGGTCGATTTCCAATAGAACAAAGATCAAACATGAAGACTTTTTTTAAGCATCTTGTTGCACCAAGAGAGGGATAACGGTTATCTTTTTTTCCAGGTTATTACCTTTCCAATTTTACTCTTATTCTTGCAAGATATGTGAAGCTTCTGGCCTTTCGGAGGACTATCAAATGCCCAAGCAAAAGTTTCATCCCACTCAGGCGTAGGACCAGTTGACACAATCTGAGATTGGAAGATAATAATCAAGTAAATAACCAAACTATAATTATAATCCCTATAATGAGTAGATAATTATGAAGATTAAGCTTGACCACAATGCGGGGCAATCTATGTATCAAAATTTGATGATGCTCTGAGTAATATACAAGCATATTAAAGTGAAGCACATAAAGCTCTTAAATTCAGATATTCTACATTGTTTTATGATTAATCAGCATATTCTTGTCAAGGATTAAAGCCTTGTATGCTGGTTCCCTGCCATGCCAGTGCTTGGCATGAACTAGCGCCATGACCAAAGCACTGGCATACAGCCACCATGCAGCCATGATGCTGCTCTATTAGGCATTGGCATCATATGCGCTCGCCTGGTGCAGACGACACTGTGTCCATGATTCTTGTCAGCAAATTGCTCCAGGAAAATCCCAAGAAAGATAGGTGTGTGGTCCCTTAACTTAACAAGGCCACAGGCTACTTTTCCAAGAATCCTTGATGAACCTGACAGTGGTTCTTGTTATATAAGCCAAGGCGTGTAAGCTCTGTGGCTCCCTTCACTTTAATTAATTTCCTAATGAGAGAAACATTCACTCTTCTTACTCCACTTTTAATATAGTCTTTAAAGGTGCTTCAACTAGTAAAACTTGGAAAGGAGCAAGGAATACTTGCAGGTTGCAACAGCCAAGAAAGGTTTTGAGCACAAAGCATGTGCCCAGGAAGATGAGGTCTTCAAAGTTCTCTCCACCCATCTGTTTGTTAGATCTCCAATGTTACTTCACTGACATTTCTGCCAATCCAGAATAGCATACCAGGGATCAAAAGGTGCAAAATGCTGAATGAGTGAGGACTACTTAAGGCTTTCAGCAGCCGCCTGAATAAGTAGGAGAAAGGCTTGTACTTATGATATGCAGTCAATGGGAAGAAATGAGTAGAGAGAATAATGTAAAGCACATAACAAACAAAATGCAGTGCCAGGTAATGCAAAAAAGTGATCCAATTTATTAATTTCCAAAGGTGCTGAAATGCATTAAAACATTCAAAAAGCTAGTTAATGAAATTCATTAACCGAATAGAAGGTCACAAAACTTTGATAAGCATTTTTTTTCCAAAAAGCATCAATTAAGAAACTAAACAATTAACTGTATTTTGGTAGTGAGCAACATGGATAAACAATCCAAAAATTAAAGCTTGACAAAAAAGAAAGGCTTGTCAACACTGAATGTAATGTTACTCTGGTAACAAAAAATTTCCTTCTGTTGAATATTGTTGATAATGAAATTTAAGAAAATATAAAAGAATAACTGTGCAAGTAATTGGCCATATAGCCTAACAATTAGATTGCAATCTAAATCAATGCATATTTGACTAGACGGAAATGGCAAAGGACATGTGAAAATAGTAGTATTTAAGAAATAAGTGGTGGAGAACTAATTGAGATAGTTTGACCATGTGCACCATAGGTTAAAGGCAATCATAACACTAAGGTCACAGATTCCAGTAGAAGTGGCAGAAAGGAAGAGAGATATAAAGAACAAAATCAATATAATCATTGCGAATTTTTTGGATATTCATTTTTGAAAATTGAGCATGCACATGAACTAAAATTGAGCTAGGATCTGTTAAGCCGGTCAAAATTAGTTATGATAGGTGTGTTTCTGCCAGAGGTGGTGCAAGCCCTACAACTAACAAAGGTTGTAAATCATCTGCTTTATCTTGTAAATTCATATTTATTATGCATATCCTGCTATGTTATGTGGAGATTCACACACTAGAATTCGAATAAAAATATTTGACATGTCATAAGGTGACTTTTTAAAACATTTAGAAGTTCAATGCACATATAACCATACTCTACTTTTGTGGAATCATGATGCCCTTGCTTACGTACGCTATGTTCTTCCCCACCCTGACCTAATAGAAATCCACCCTATTACTAATGATTTGTCAATGATGTTGATGCATTTTTTGCCGACATGAATGCCATCGACACACTTATTTAGGAGCAGATGGGTGTTGTGAGATACCATTTCCACTAAAGTACATCACAGCTAGCTTCACAGGAAAAGTTTCCACCATCCAGATTCCAGGCTTCATTTTGCACTTCCATAATTTCTTTTATACCTTAGTTAACAATTGGAATTGAGATGAGACTTGGCAACTTTGCTTGGTGCAGTTGAAAAGATGGATTAAGACATCCAAATAAAAGGAAAGGACTATAGAAATTAGTTCCCTGCTCTAATGAATTAGTAAATAGAAGAACGACCAAACATCTTTTAATTTGTGCATATGCCTAAATAAACACCTGAATATATTTAAAGAAAAACACAACCATTCTCAGCTACGACCTTCAACTTCTGAAGCATTAATTATGTTAAATACTACTCCTGTATCACAAACTAATTGATTTTTATATTAATAATAAATACCATAAAGCTGAAATCATCACAGAATTTATAATGTTAAATTACTGGCTCAAATCAAAAATAGCTTCCCATCATATATTAGAAACAAGCAGATCTTATGAAGATAATGATTGTGTTTTCAGAATATCATAAATGTATTGATTTAGAAGGCAGGCCACCATAAGAAAATAACAGTAGCAAGCTAAGGAGTTCAAAAATTCCTTCTCAGCCATGAATAGTGTGATTAGCCACTATATGTTACCTTTGTCTGTCTAGGTGGATTGTTTCCAAGTGTGAGTTTGCAGTAGACACTTGGGTTTCCCACCGACTGCCTCAGATTGTTACCACGCTTCATAATAACTGTAAGTGTTCCTGGTAAGCACTGCAAAAGAAGTTCAGCTTTCTCTTGAAAACGAGGAGGGCCTGACTGAATCAAGTATTGTAGTAAGGGAATAGCTTCCGATGCAGCAACAGATTGAGCTTTGAAAACTTCAGTTGGGCATGCTGACCAAGCTTGCCTAAGAAGGAAAAGTGAATCCAATGCTGCTTCTTGAGTTGCCTCAGAGCCAGTTTTGATACATGTTATAAGATGGGGAATGCTTAATGTAGCAGGTTCAGTGGCTCTCAAGCGAGGAAAGTTACTTAGCAGTGCATTCAGTGCTTTTAGATACTCCTCGTTTGCACTTCCATTGGCCGATAAATCCTTTTCAATGGCAGCTGCACCAGAATCAAACTCATGAGGCATTGAAAAGGATGCTACGTACATTAAAAGCAAAACTGAATGGAAAAAGAATATTAGCTAGACAAAGCAATCAGTCTGAGAATAAAATCTCAACAAATTATGTTGAAACATCACATTAGTGAGAAAAGTTTTTATTCTTAATGTTAGCCTTAGTGATTGTTCCATTTAAGTTTTGATAAAACATTGATGGGTATTGGCAATGCATATTTTAAGCATTTAGTTCACTAAAATTAGCAACAAATAGAAAAGTTAGAAAGTTGGCCTGATGGTTGATGAAAAGGAAACAATAAATATGCTTAAATTCAGCCAGCCTCTTTGTTAAACAGGCACTACCAGATAATTGCAGGTTGAAGAATGCAGATTGACTCTCCATCTTCAGACATGCAGACCACCACCTCATAGAGAATAATTCAAAAAGCTAAGGATATTGACAATGTTTAACTTTGTGTTGTGAGACACCTAGCTATATAATCTGAAGACTCAAATTTAATAATAAAACTTAAACATTTATGATCCACTGTAATTTAGCTCAAGTGTCTATGATAGAATTTTATATATTAGCTTTGATAATACGAAAGCCAATGAACTTGTAAACATATCTATTAACTTCATTTAATATATGATGTGACTGGATAATGAGATATTCTGAACCCTAGACCAGAGTGGATTTTTTTTTTCAATTACCAAAAACAGTTTAAACTAAAAGCTAACATGATGTTTTATAAGAAATCAATGTCCATAACTCTAAGCTATAATTCTTTATGATATGTTAGCATAATCAATTTGAGTTCTCCAAAGTAAAGAGTAAGCAACTGGAAGAGAGGATAACTTTAAGAATGGGTAGTTACTTGTATCATCAGCAATAATATTCACGTGCAGACCAGTTCAGTGATGCTACTTGTTAGTCAATATGACCCCTAGACAAGTACACTAGACACTCATAACCAACAGTCACAGTGAGGAGAAATACAAATGCATCCTTTCTTAATTATGCATCTTTTTGTGCTTGAGATTGAACTGCAGACATCCCAGAACAAACAAAAGTTCAACAGGAATTTGCTTTAAAAAGCACATGAAAAGAGTAACAAGAATTTACCAGTTACGGCTCTCACTGTTTCACTCGAAGCATACTCTTGGATGGTATGATTAGAGAAGAGAAGTTTAAAAAACATTGCTGCCTGAACAGATGTATCAGGATTGCTGGAATTGATGAGGTCCAACACAACCGGAACACCACCAGCTTCTGCAACGGCTCTCTTATTTGATCGGCTGTACATTACAAGATTTTGCAGGGCACAAATGGCTACTACTTTCATTTCTTCAGTTGGCTGGTCTTCAAGAAGGTTCACTAGAGCCCGGCATGCTGAAACAGCATCTGCAGTTCGAGCAAGCCCTTCATTTTGGAAAAGATCACCAAGAGCAAGAGCTGCAAGCAACTTTCCCTGCTGGGATTGTGTTTGAGGATCTAGAAGATACATGGATAATGGCGAAATAGCAGATTTGGCAGCTTTTGTCTCTCTGATCTTCGCATTGTTAAGCAAAACTTCCAGTAGTCTGGCTGCAGTTTCCTCACACTGATGACTCCTGAGAACTTCCAAAAGTGCCTCTACAGCACCACTTTCAGCCATAGCTTCAGCACTGGTTAAGTCATCACTTTCCAACACAAGGAGGGCATTTAATGCACCAACAACTGTATTTTCCGTTCCAGAACGAAGCAACTGCACCAATACACCCACAGGCACTTCGAGAAAAAATTCCGAACTGTACTGCAGAATGCTGGATAAGATTGAAGCAGCGGATTCCCATATAGCGTGTGGCAGGGGAGGGTTGGTTTGCAATATTACTTTAGACAACTCATAAACACCACCTTCTTTAGCAATTGTATTTGGCCAAGCTAATGCAATGTTAGCAAGAGCTTTTATAGACCTCTGTTGTATAATGGGCATGCCTGATCCAAGAACTTGGACTAGGGGACCAATTGCTTGTTCTGTTACAGCATCCTTCCGTAAGTGTTCTTCCAAGAGGAGATGGGATAATAGTTCTGCAGACAACTGTTGAACTGCTTGACTTGGCGAATCCAGTAGAGCAATAACTGGTCTAATGGCCTGTCGAGGTGTCAAGTTATAATCAACCCGACTCTGGGGATGCTCCAAAACATTAACAAGAACTTGTAAGGTGCTATGCTGACCACTAGGACCAATTTCTGGCCTACTTAGTTGGGAGAAAAGAGGTTCCACAAGTTTGGCTGCCGATGGACCCTTTGCAATGCTTGCATTGTTGGTTAATATTCTGAGCAATTCTGCAATTTTAACACACAGAAAATCAGGAGCTTCATGGAGTATGTTGAGTATGCTCTCAATTACTCCAGCTTTCACCATTTCCAATTTACAATCTGGCCTATCCTTTCCTAACTTCGCCAAAGCTCTAGCAACTGCCTCATGAAGCATGTAATTTTTACCAAATAGAAGACCAACAAGAGGAACAACAGCGCCATGTGCAGCAACTAGTTCTGCCAACTGCTCATCATCCAAAAGCCTATCCAGTGCACGAACTACTGAATGCTGTGCAGGATTAGACTCACATACTAATAGAGACACCAAAGGCTCCACACAACGTGCTGCAGCCATTGTTGACCAAATTCTTGTAAAAAGGACACAACACAGCTCAGCAGCATCTCCCTTCAATTCCACTGAACAGTTTGAAGAAAGGATACAGCAAAGAACATCTACTGCGCTCATCTCAACATCAACAACAAGGGCTTTCGACGGGTTTTCAGAAAGCAACCTAACAAGAGCAGCAATAACAGCATGTTGCTCCCTCTCCAAGCCAGTGCTCAGAATCTCTACAAGAGGTTGAACAGCTTGCCGAGCAGACTCACTGTTCCTGATATGATCTGAGGAAAACAAACTCTCCAAAGCTTTGGCTGCACTGTACCTGGAATTTCTCCCCCCCAGTCGTAAGACTGCTACAAGTTGATTAACAGCACCAAATGCAGATTCATGACGCCTTATTTCAGCACTGCTAAACAGAATGCCCAATAATTCTATGGTTGCTTCTTCTGTTGCATCTTGTGGTCCTAGTGAGAGATACTTGGTAAGTGCCTCTACAGCCCCAGCTTCAACCATCACAAGCTTGTTTGCAGGGCAATCTACTGCTAGATGAGTCAGAAGGCCCAACGCCAGAAATGGTGCACCTGGACGGTCAGGCATTGGTTTGAGTAAATCAACAAGTGCAGGTGTGGCTTTCCTAGAAGTTGCACCAACCCTTATGTCATCAACTCTAAACAACCTCTCCAATGTAATTTGCTCCGGATTGTGCACCAAAGAGAATTCCTCTGACAATTCTAAAAGATCAGCTATATCAGTATCAGCACATCCAAGCAAAGGTATAAGCCCACTAGCTGCCCCAGAATTAGCAACGGCCAACAGAGTCCCTCTGCTACCATGACAAACAAGACTAGCCAAAGCTTGTGCAGCAAAATATCTGTTTGCTGATTCCTCTGATCTCAACAGATTTACAAGTACTGGAATGGAGTGCATTGTTGCATTTGATCGTATGATATCTCTGGCTTGAAACAGCAATGCAAGGAGTAAAGCACAAACCCATGTGTCGTTATCTTCTTTAGAATGACTCTGCAAATTTTACATTTATAGAAGTCAGATTAAGCCCTGAGAGTGACCATAAATTCAAAAACCATGTGCATAAAATCATGACAGAAGTGAAGAAGCAAATAAGCAATGAAAACTATAGATGTAAGTGCACACATGAAAATACACATATAGTAAATACAGATATGGGTACAACTCATATAATAAGGAATAGAGCATCCGAGAAAACATAGCTAGTTACCTGTATGGACAGGAATGCATACTGAGAGATCTTGTCAGTGAGGATTTCAATTGCTCCTGTCTCCATGATGGCTACTTTAGTTTTGTCATCATGACAAGCAAGTATACATAGTAGCCAAATAGCAACCATGTTACCAGAAATCACTGCTGTGCTACGTTCAACTTCACCATTTCTATATTGCTCTTTAGGATGCCTATAAATGCTTATGTCTATATTGCCTTCACCATCTCTATGGTCTGCCAATGAATTTGTAGAATGAAGCATAGCAACAAGAGAATTAATCAAATGAGTGCATAAATTTGATTCATTCAAAGCTTCTACCAGCTTCTGACCATTCTCTTTTGCAGCACAAATAAGAAGAGCACTTCCCCCTACTTTGACTTTGAAGTTGTTGGATCTAATAACTCTTGTTGCAATTGATGATATACATCCAGCAGTGCCAGATACCACACCACCCAGTATAACAGGCTGATCATGACCAAGTCTTGATACAATCTCTATAGCTTTATCTTGTAACAAGGGTGTTCCGTCAGCTATACATGAAACTAGGGGGACTATTGTATGGGGATATTCAGCAAGAACTGCCCATGGAGGTTTTACATGTTCACTTGCTCCTTTTGATCTAAATAATATGACCAGTGCATCAAGAACTTCCGAAGTTGCAGCAGCTTCAATACTAGCAGATTCTAGAAGGAAAGCAAGTGCAAGAACTGTCCCAGCACGGTTTACACTATCAGATATTTCCTGATCAATAGAGTGACACTGAAGAAGACGTGCAATTGCAGCTGCAGCATGAGTTCTTCCATCAATGGTGCCATCTCGCAAAACTCTTGTAACAGGGAAAATAATCTCATCTGGAGATGCCTCCACAGACACTTCATGATCCTTAAGAAGGTTAGCCAAAGCTCGCGTTGCCTGCTCTGCCACTTCAAGAACAGAGGAATTAGAAAGCAGGATTAGTGGAGTCAATGCATCTCTACCAATTGCAGCAACCTCATTGTTTTGCTCAATTGAAAGGAAAATAGCTGCAAGGCAGCATGAAGCCTCCCGCAGAATTTTTTCAGACCCTACATTAAGCAGTTTCATCACTGACCAGAGAGTCTTCACAGCAACATGAGTTTCTCTCAAGTCTTTGCGGCATTGAAAGAGTCCTGCAAGGGCAGATGCTGATTTAGCTTGAGTTTCTTCCCTTGTAGAGCTCAGGATTTTTATCATAGTCTCTATGGCATCGTTTGCGGCACTTCCTTCATGTAAAATATCATTGAGGGGTGCAACTGAAAGCAAACTTTTTAGTGCATCTAAAATATATACTTTAGACTCGGGCTGATCACTGGTTAGGAGAGCAGATAGCTGGCTGATAGTCCCAGAATCTGACTTATGGATGAGATGGTTTAATGTTTTTGATGCAATCTCTTTCCCATTATCACTTCCATTTTTCAGCAGCCATAGTAAAGGAGGAACAGCATCAGCACTTTCAACACATGCTCTTATGTCTTCACTGTGATCACAAAGGTTTCCAAGGATTATTGCAGAATCTTCTTTGGCTTTTGGAGATCCTGTTTCTAAAATTTGAACAAGAGGAGGAATGCCACCAGCAGCAGTTATGGCCCATTTGCTTTCATCACTTTCATTTGATAAGAGGTGAAGAAGAGCCACAGCACATTCCTGTTGCTGCTCTGATGAGAGACCAAGAAGAGAGATCAAAAGCTGAACCCCCTCACGACTTTGCAATGCATGCCATAGATTGCATTCTTTGTTGCAGAGTATGAGAAGAGACTTCACAAGTTCATCCTGCACCTCATTGGTTGTCATGGTTATCAAACCAACAAGCAAGCGTTTTGCATCAGACTTGCTGAGTGCCTTTGATAGAATACTATTCCCATACAAACTGGCCAATGCTTCAATAGTACGCTCCTGCACAAGAAATGGCAACTTAGGTTTAAACTGCTTTATCAATATCTTCTCAATGACTAAAGGGTCTGAAGCCCTAATGGATTCAGCATTTGTATCATATATCATTAAAGCTGAAGCTAAAGCACCCAGTGTGTCAGCAATCTGTGCAGGTGAAGTACATGATCCGAGGCTTTCTCCAAGGCTAGATATGACATATGACAATCCACCAGATATATTTGCTAATGCACCCATTGCATTTTCCTGCAATGCTTGAGCAGATTCACCTTGCATAAATTCTTTTGATGGAGCTATGGTTGCATTTATCAGAGCTGGGATCCCATTAGAATTAGCTATCTCACGCCTGGCTTCCTTACACTGTGCAGAAAGAGACTTAAGAGCACCTGCAGCCTCAGCTCTAATAGAAGCTTCATTACCAGGGCCCAGAAACTTGAGGAGTTGTTTAGTGGCTTCTGCAGCTAAAACTCGAGCACAGACAGATGCATCTTCCATCATTACACAAGCAAGAAGATAGCAAACATTTGCAAGCCCACTTGTTTGCCCTGAAGAAAATAGTTTTATAAGTACATCCACCCCACCAGATCTCATGGTCACTGACCAGAACCCCTCTGTGCTCTTAGATAAATTCTTTAACGTTCCGGTAAGCAGACTATCCACCACACTTGCATTTTTAAGATCATGTTTTAACCGCTCCCATAAAACAGGAACAACTCCTTCAGTTGCAATGATCTTTGCTCCAACATGATCCCTTGCTCCACCTTGTGAAACAGCATAAATCATTTTTGCAGCTGAAATTTGGCCCTCAGCTGAGCTGGACTTAAGAAGAGCAAGCAGTGGAGGGATGCAACCACCAAGCAATACTTTTACTCTTAGTTCTTCATCCTTACAAAGAGATCCTAAGACAGTAGCAGCCAACATCTTCACCCTTAATGATCCTGTCCTGAGAAGGGCAACAAGAATTGGAACTGCTTGGGAGTGCGACCCAACAGCTCCGAAGGCACTATCATGAGTTTCGATAAGTTCTAGCAATTGTTTCAAGGAGCTCTCTTTCTCTTGAGCAGTTGAAGAATTCCGACGTAATTGTTCTATACATTGGGCAACACTTGAAAGCGTTCCATTTGGATCCTCGATGCTAGCACGGTCTCTGGAAGTAACATATTTAGCAAGATCCAAAGTTAAAGCTATCCTCAAGTATTTAGTATTGCAGAATGGTCGCAACCCTAATCAACTAAATTTTGTATTTTAAAATGAGTTTGGACCAAACCTTTAAACGCTTATTAGGAGATAGCTGGACATTCAACCACCCACTTAAGTAAGAGGGATTCTTCAAATACTACGCACATAGTAACATTATGCAAGTACTATCTACAATAACATGCAACAAATTTGGCCAACATCTCTTCATGTTGTAGTGTTAAAATTTTGTCAATGTTGCTATCATGCTATCATGAAATTGATGACAAACTATCAAATCTGTGTTCACAAGAAAATTTGACACTTTAAATGAATTGCCATCTGTATTAGGATATAGCAATTAAAGAAACATATCTAGAATTCCATAAACAAATAAATGGCAAGCCTTATATTTTCTATGTCGTGAACCTCATAAAAGTTAGAAAATCAGTTTATTGGTTGATTCAAGATGAAACACTTAAAAGTGCTGATGATGAAAACATTGACCTTGACAGAGTCCTATAACATACTTATGAGTAATCTTTAATTATCAATACAATTGTAATTCTTCTACTTTCTTTCATTCTGCTGCATATTGTAGTTACCTGGTTTGAAATTTTACATGGAACACAAGTTAGCTTAACATTTGTACTGCACATGAATACAATCCTTTTTTGTGTGTGCTGATGCATTTGCATTCACAACAAACATAAGGAGTTAAAGAATGAAGGATTTGTCAAATTAAACCACACAGACAGGATAAGGTACCTGGTTATGGTCATGGTTAAGGATAGAGCTATATATGTGCCTCTGTGTCCGCACAAACAGGCTTATAGTTTTCAGTCAAAGTCTACACTTACTAAACATTAGTTGCATCAAAAAAAAAAGAAAACAAAAAACAAGCAAAGGAACAGCGATTTTCAGTTGATGTGGTTGTCACTATGGTTGTCCATTCCTTTTGATATCAAGACAGAGTAATACAAATTGAAAGCAATTTGCTATCATCACTTAAATCTCCATTAACATCCCATAACAAAGCCAAATATGAGTATATGACGGTACAATCAACAATAGTCTAAGAACTATCAGCCATGAGTTTGAGGGTAGTTGTTAAGACTTTTGAGATGCAGGCATTTTCTCCGGTACATGATTGGATGTGCATAGGACTGACATGAAAGTCCAAATCTTATGTTTGTGTACAATTGTCATTTTCCCTTAGTGATATATTAATAATCTTGTATGACTAGAAAGATGGATGAACTATGCAATGACAGTGTAATACCTGACTCTACCTCAAAAAAAGATAGTGTAATAATTTAGGCAGGCCTATAAATGAGGGCCCTGGTCCAATTGATCGATAGGCCCAATATATATATATATATATATACTTAATTAATTAATTAATTAAATTGGCTGAGTTGACTCAGCTGAGTCAACTCATGCCATCTCGACTGAGTCAAAAACAAAAAACCTTCACCCAGTCAAAGAAAGAGATAAATAAAAAAAAAAAGGAAAATCCTCGACTCTAGAAAGGAGTCCAACTAAGAAGAGGAGAGCTAGATCCACCAACTTTCCTCTCTATAAATCCATAAATTGGCCCAACAATCACCGTCTTCTTCCTAAGAGACATCATCTCTAATCACTGCTGAGTTGTTCAAATAGTCGCCGATAAGCTTCATCTTCTTTTTTTTGGGATAAGCATCTACCAAAGGTAACTCTCTCTTCCTCTCTCTTTATCCTATTAGCCATCGAGTGGCCAACGATTTGCTACTGGAAATTGTCAAATCGAACCAAGCCAATATTCATTTCCCAATGCCCTATTCTTGCACTATAATAGAGGCATCAATGCCTCTATCTATTGATTCTCCACCAATGTCATCAAAGGAATTGGAACTCAATAATATTTAGATTGATCAAAGCCTCCCTCATTCTCTTTGTCACTCTAGGCCAAGAAAGAATATCCTATTCTGATTTCTTTCTCATTGGGAAGGGCCACCTTCATCAGTCATGAGATGTTGTCACTTGTCAACCATCACCAATACCGTCTAGTTGGCCACCTTATCATCATGGACCACCAGCTTAGCCATTGGTAATGCCACCCCACTATATCTCTCTACTTCCTTTGAAAAAGTCACAAGAGGAAAGAGAGTGTCATAACCAAAGATATCATCCAAAAAAACTAGTTAGAAAGTGTTGAGGGGTAAAATTGCCATTGCATTGATAACCGTGCGAATGGGCTAAGATCAGCCCTAGCCCCCACTTGCCACGCTGCGCCTACGAAGAACGAGCTAGCTAGCATAATCCGGCGGATCGAGCAGCCCATAGCTCGGTTTCCCCGAGCAATCCATAACTCGGTTCCCCCGAGCAACCCATAGCTCGGCTTTCTCGGGCAATCCATAGCTTGGTTCCCCCGAGCAACCCATAGCTCGGTTTTCCCGGGCCATCCATAGCTCGGCTTCCCGAGCAATCCATAGCTCGGTTCCCACGAGCAACCCATAGCTCGGTTTCCCCGAGCCATCCATAGCTCGGCCTTCCGAGCAACCCATAGCTCGGCTCCCCCGAGCAACCCATAGCTCGGCTTCCCCCGGGCCATCCATAGCTCGGTTCCCCCAAGCAACCCATAGCTCGGGTTCTCCGAGCAACCGGTATCTCGGCTTTCCCGGGCAACCGGTATCTCGGTCCCCCGAGCAATCGGTATCTCGGTCCCCCCGAGCAACCCGTAGCTCGGCCCCCCCGAGCAACCCATAGCTCGGCTCCCCCGAGTAACCCCCGAGCAATCCATAGCTTGACATGCACCTCCACGGAACCTAGCGCGGGAGAACCCAAGTCTAGTGTAACAAAATCCCAAACGAAGAATCGTATCGAGGAGTGGCCTAGGATCTGTAATAATGGCCTAGGACCTACGCAGTCATTGGACCTTAAGCCATCAGAGAGCTCTCCCAGCCGTCAATCCTTCAACAGATAAGATACGGATCCCACCGGCCTCACGACTTGATTCGAATCATCTCCGTATCCCAACAACCTTCGAACCTTCCAGAAGGCGCTCAAGATTCAGGTGATCGCCTATAAATAAAACACTCCCAGATTCTCTCAGGTACGCGCACAAGCTCTCGTACATAGCTCCTGGCTCAGTCCCAGCATCACTCTCTCTCTTTCACTGCTGTTTTTCCTTTCCGCCGTCGGCGCTCCGTCCGAGCTCTCGATTGGCCGCCCCTGAAGGGACTTCCCAGAGGGATCCTTCTCCTTATTTCTGTTGATCGTCGATCCCCACTGACTTAAGCGTCGGAGGGTCTTCCGCGGAGGGCCACCCCCAACGCCTCTCGCGTGAGGACTTCTTTGCAGGTCCACCCAGGAGAAGCCCGATCAGAAGACCGATCGCGCCAGGATCGGAGGACAAATCCCGATGGCAACAGATTGGCGCTAGAGGAAGGGCCTCAAGTCCCATTAAAACTTGAAGAAAGGAGATAAGGATCTCGATCCGGAAGAGGACCTCTTCAATGGCTAATCGGAGAAGAGCAACTTCTGAAGCCCAGGACCAGATCATCTCCCAGAGACCTGATCCGATGAGCAACATGGCGCTGCAGCTGCCGCCAGTCAAGACCCCATCGCCGCAGCCATCCCGATGACCCAGGATCAGTTCGCCACGCTGGTCCAGCAGGTCCAAGCCCTGACCCATCTGGTTCAGGAGCACCTCGCAACTGCCCCTGCTCCACGCCTCCCTGAGGAGGCCGTAGCCCCTTTCTCTCCAGCCACCTCTTCTTCTGGTCCGCATGAAGCCGTGGACCCCCCACACCGACCCAAAGAGGCCAGACCAGTCCTGCAAGGGGGTTACAACAGGGATCTTCCCAGATCTCGGCGGGCCCGGTCCCTCTCTCCGAAGTCCTCCCGCCACGATTCGACGCCATCCCCGCGTTCTCCTCGCCCGGCCCCTCTTACGTCTGAAGAGGAGATCCGCCGACAACTCTGAAAGATGCATCAGGAGCTGAACGCCGCCAAGCAGGCTCATCCGCCTCAGCCCAAGGCCGAGCAGGGCATCCCCTTCTCCAAAGGGATCATGGAGGAAGTGATTCCCTCTAGGGCTGAAAACGGATCGAATACGGATCGGATAGTAGTATATCCATATTTGTATCCATATTTTTTAACGGATACGAATACGGATATGAATACTAAACGGATATTAAAATTCATGTCCATATTTATTCTAAACGGATACGGATACGAATCGGATATCAAGCATATCCATATTTGTTATATACGGATAGGATACGAATCAGATATCAAGCATATCCATATTTGTTATATACGGATACGGATACGAATCGGATATCAACCATATCCATATTTGTTATATATGGATACGGATATGAATCGGATATTAAGGTAATGTTTGATACAAAAATACTGTCCTATACCACCTGGTATCGATCTATATTATCCAATTTTGAATGGCACTATGCCTAGAAATGAGAAAAGATATAGAGAGCCTATCTCCATATTTGGTAGGTACTTTACTACATCACTTATAATATATTAAATATATTAAACCACCGATAATTTAGGTACTAGTTTTGCAAACCTTAGTTTTTAGGTTTACCTAATTTAAGTTCGTATATTAGTTGAGCTAAAACTCATTAACATGTTATATCATGTCCTATATTATTATTTCTGAATATTCTTATACTGTTCTTGCACCCACTTTCATACCATTACCCTGTGATAGGCTAAAAAAAAAATATGTATCCGTATCCGTATCCGAATCCGATTACCTTTTGGATTAGATATCCGAATTCGTATCCGAATCCGATTAAACTGCAAAATAAAAAAATCTGTATCCGTATCCGTATCCGATTACCTTTTGGATTAGATATCCGAATTCGTATCCGAATCCGATTAAACTGCAAAATAAATATCCGAATTTGATATAATTCGAATACAGATACGGATACGGTCGGAGTTTATCCGACCCGTTTTCAGCCTTAATTCCCTCCCATGTTAAGCTACCCACCATCGAGCCCTACCATGGCTCCTCTGATCCGGATGATCACCTCAGTAGCTTCCGGTCAATAATGATGTTCCATGGAGCATCAGACGCGATCCTACCGCGCTTTCCCTTCCACCCTCAGAGGATCTGCCTGAACTTGGTTCAACGCCTTGAAACCGGGTTCCGTTGATTCATTCGACGAGCTGAGCCGTCTTTTTATTGGCCAGTTCGTCAGTAGCCGCCGTCACCGACGAAGATCCGACTCCCTCTCTGAAGTTAAGCAGAGAGAGGGGGAGTCCTTGAGAAATTACCTTGGCCGTTTCAATAAAGCCATGCTGGAGGTGGACCACCTTAATCATGAGGTGGCTATGTCCGCCCTAGCGGAGGGAGTTTTGAAGGAAAGCGACTTCTACCTGGCGATGGAGGTCAGCTACCCCCCAAACCTCTCCGATATGATGGCCCTGGCAGACAAATACGCCAGGGTCGAAGAATCACAGAGAGCTGCCCGTGCCGAGCTGGCGAAGAAGAAAGAACATAAAGGTTCGGACAGGCACCAACCTATCCGTCAGCCAAGCCCGTCTCGTCGCCAAAGAGCTCCCCCACCGCCGCCAAGAAATCGCTCCCGGAGCCCGCCCAGGCGATTCGATCGGTACACCCTACTCACTGTTCCTGGGGCGCAAATCCTCATGGAGATAGAGCGCCAGCTCCCCCGACCAGCTCCTCTCTTAGGAAACCCAACTCGGAGGGACCCCACCAAGTACTGCCGCTATCACCAAGAGCATGGCCACGACACCGAGGAATGCTGGCAGTTGAAGAACGAGATTGAGAGGCTAATCCAACGGGGCCGACTGAACCAGTTCAGGAGGGCGCCCGAGCCAGGACAAAGGGGTGACCGCCAGCCCGAGCTTCAGCAGCCTCTTCCTCCTCCAAATCCGCCCGTAATCGGCCACATCAACGTGATTGAAGAGGCCGGTAGTCCGTCGAGCTCCAAAAATGATGGTGAAGGCTCGGCGCCAAAGAAAGCATGAACGGGTGAGCTCTCCTTCTCCGACGATGATCTCCAAGGGATACAATTCCCACATGACGACGCATTAGTTGTATCTCTCAATTTAAATAACTACGATGTAAGTCGGATCCTTGTTGATAGTGGAAGCTCCGTGAATATTTTGTACCTCGATTTGTTCGCCAAGATGAAATTGCTCATGGAAAACCTTCGAGCCGTGGACTCCACCCTAATGGGGTTCGCCGGCGATGTTATCGTCCCTAAAGGGGTCGTAACATTAACGGTTCGGGCAGGAGCCTGGCCCCTTGTGGCCACTGTTCACACGGACTTCCTAGTGACCAAGCTTAGGTCGCCCTACAATGCGATATTTGGGAGACCCGGCCTGATGTCCCTCAAAGCCGTCGTCTCCATCCCGCACCTATCTATGAAATTCCCCACCGGCGGGGAGTTGGTGTTGTCCAAGGAAGCCAAACTATGGCTCGACAGTGTTTTGTCACCAGCCTTCAGTCCAAAATGCCTAAGTTGATGGGCTAGACGCTCGGGAGGACTTCGCCGAGCAACGGGGAGAATTAGCCGAGGAACTGGAAGAAGTACCATTGGACGAAGCTCGTCCCGATCGAACCATAAAGATCGGGTCGCTGCTGAAAGGCGAATCTCGACAGGAGCTGATCGACTTTCTCCGAAGCAACGCCGATGTCTTCACCTGGTCCACCTCCGATATGCCAGGAATCAGCCCCGAAGTTCTCGTCCACCGCCTTACGTGGACGAGATGTACCGACCCGTAAAACAAAAGAAGAGGAGTTTTGCCCTAGAGCGGCAGAGAGCTATTAAAGAGGAGGTTGATAAGCTTATCAAGGCAAACTTCATTTGGGAGGTGAATTACCCAAGTTGGCTGTCAAATGTTGTCATGGTGAAGAAGTCGAGCGGCAAGTGGCGGATCTGCATCGACTTCACCGACCTCAACAAAGCGTGCCCGAAGGATAGCTTCCCTCTCCCCCGAATTGATCAACTTGTAGATGTCACCTCGAGTCACCAAATGCTGACGTTCATGGACGCCTACTCGGACTACAACCAGATCCGGATGGCCCCCGAAGATGAAGAGAAGACCGCCTTCATAACCGACCAAGGTACTTACTGTTACCGTGTTATGCCTTTCGGTCTTAAAAATGCAGGTGCCACTTACCAAAGGCTGGTCAACAAAGTTTTCAAAGAACAAATCGGCCGGAACATGGAGGTATACGTCGACGACATGCTGGTCAAAAGCAAAGAAGCATCACAGCACGTCGAGGATCTCTCGGAGAGCTTCGCGACGCTCCGCAAATATCGGATGAAACTCAATCCAACTAAGTGCGCCTTCGGTGTTAACTCTGGGAAGTTCCTCGGTTTCATGGTTTCCCAATGGGGTATCGAAGCTAACCCCCAGAAGATCCAGGCTCTTCAGCAGATGGCGCCCCCGGCGTCTATTAAAGAAGTCCAGCGCCTAACTGGGAGAATAGCAGCCCTTAATCGCTTCGTAGCTCGATCTGCCGAGAGATGCCTCCCTTTCTTCAAGACTCTCCGGTCGGCTAAGAATTTTCAATGGTCTTCCGAGTGTCAAAAATCATTTGAAGATCTCAAGAAGTACCTCGGCTCTCCCCCTCTCCTCAGCAGCCCAAATCCTAGGGAGACATTGTTCCTGTATCTGGCTGTCTTGGAAGGTGTCGTTGGCTCGGTGTTGGTCAAAGAAGAAAATAAGGCCCAGAAGCCGATTTACTATGTTAGTAGACTGCTTCGAGATGCGGAAATGAGGTACACTCGGATTGAGAAGATGGTGTTGGCCTTGATCATCTCAGTTCGAAAGTTGCGACCATACTTCCAAGCACATTCTGTGACGGTCCTGACTGACCAACCCATCAAGGCGGTGGTCCATCGCCCGAAGACATCGGGGAGGATGACTAAACGGGCCGTCGAGCTAAGCGAGCACGACATTCAATTCCAGCCTCGCCCGGCCATCAAAGCTCAGGTGCTAGCTGACTTCCTCCTCGAATGTACCATCCCGGAGGACGGCTCCACTCCCAACTTCCCGAGCGCCCAAGATTTAACGCCCGGTGGCTCCTCCATGTCGATGGGTCGTCCAACGTCCATCGCTCCGATGCGGGCTTGGTCCTCACCAGCCCGAAGGGGGCAACTTTCGAGTATGGCGTCCGCTTCTCCTTCCCGGCCTCCAATAACGAAGCCGAATATGAAGCTTTGCTAGCCGGGCTCCGAATTGCCCGCGGCCTTAAGGTGGAGAAACTGAATGCCTTCACCGACTCTCAGTTGGTGGCGGGTCACATGCAGGGAGAGTTTGAGGCCCGGGAACCGAACATGGTCCGATATCTCCAAGAGGTTCGGAGCCTACTCTCTCATTTCCCTGAATTTGAGATCATTCAGTCCTAGATCCGAAAATGCCCATGCCGACCTATTATCTCGGCTGGCGACTGCGGAATCAATGGACGCCGAACAAAAATTCCATCTGGAGATTTTGGAGAGACCTAGTATCGCGGAGACCGACCGAGTGATGCAAGTTGAGGCCGAACCATCATGGTTCGACCCCATCCTGAAGTATCTTAAAGAAGGGTCGCTTCCGGCCGATCGAAGAGAAGCTAGAAGGCTAAAGCTGCAAGCCACCCACTATGTGTTGATTGATGACCAGCTCTACAAGCGGTCCTTCTCTATGCCGTTGCTCAGATGCCTTCGTCCATCTGAAGCTGACTATGCCCTTCGGGAGGTACACGAGGGGATTTGCGGCAACTATCTAGGGAGCCGGTCCTTATGCCACAAGGTGCTGCGTCAAGGTTACTATTGGCCAACCATGCAAAAGAATGCTGACGACCTTGTTCGAGCTTGTGACCCATGCCAAAGACACTCCAGTAATCAGAGGCTCCCCTCCGCCAGCGTGGTCCCCATTTCCTCTGCTTGGCCCTTTGCCAAGTGGGGAATGGACATCCTCGGCCCATTTCCACTCGCCACGGGGTAGCGGAAGTTTTTATTCGTCGCCATCGATTACTTCACCAAATGGGTCGAGGCGGAAGCAGTTGCTCAAATAACTGAGGCTTGGGCCAGGGACTTCGTGTGGAGATCCATCATCTGCCACTTCGGCCTTCCACACACCATCATTACTGACAACGGCAAATAGTTCGACAATCCGAAGTTTCGTCAGTGCTGCGAGGAGCATGGGATCCATCACCGCCTTACCTCGGTCGGACATCCACAGGCTAACGGGGCAGCCGAGGTAACTAACGGAACCTTGCTTCAAGGGATCAAAGCTCGGCTCTCCAGAGCCCGAGGCAGATGGGCGGACGAGTTACACCATGTCCTATGGGCCTACCGCACCACCCCGAGAGTGCCCACAGGCGAAACCCCGTTTCGAATGGCCTTCGGCACAGAGGTCGTCATCCCTATGGAGATAGGACTCCCTTCTCTGCGGGTGGAAAGCTACTCGGAGGAAGCCAGTGACGAGCAGCTCCGCGCCAACCTTGACCTGGTAGAGGAGATCAGAGAAAAAGCTCGGATCAGGATAGCTGCCTACCAGCAAAGAGTGGTCCGTTACCACGCCTCCAGAGTCAAAGGGAAAGCTTTCTTGCCTGGCGACCTCGTTCTCCGAAAAACATATCTCCAAACCGCTGGAGCAAGGAAAGCTAGCTCCAAACTGGGAAGGCCCCTACCAAGTAGCGGACCCGGTACCTACAAGCTGCAAGACCTAAGCGGAAGATCCATCCCTCAGACGTAGAATTCAGACAATCTCTGCAAGTATCATCAGCAGGGTACGCCCTCTCTAGGCTCGCCTTCTTAAATTTTTGTTGGCATATTGTTTCATAATTCATGGCATAAATCATCACAAATTATATCACCAAAAATCGTGAAGAAAACATATGCTGCTTACCAATCCTCGGCACGACCGAGTTATCTGTTCAAAAGGAAATCTCCGAACCTCGGCTGGGCCGAGCAACAAATCTCCGAACCTCGGCTGGGCCAAGCAAATAATCTCCGAACCTCAGCTGGGCCGAGCAAAAATCTCCGAACCTCGGTTGGGCCGAGCCACAAATCTCTGAACCTCGGCTGGGCCAAGCAACAAATCTCCGAACCTCGGCTGGGCCGAGCAAAAATCTCCGAACCTCGGCTAAGCCGAGCAAATAATCTCCGAACCTCAGCTGGGCCGAGCCAAAAATCTTCGAACCTCGGCTGGACCGAGCCAAAAATATCCGAACCTTGGCTGGGCCGAGCAACAAATCTCTGAACCTCGGCTGGGCCGAGCGATGGATACTAAAGCCCTGGCCAAAACCGGAGTGCATAAAACCTCGGCTAAAATCGGAGTGCATAAGTCCTAGCAAAAACCGAAGCACGCAAACCTCGACGAAACTGAAGGACTTCCGAATAGTCCCCAAAGCTTCGGCCAGTTCGAAGAATACACGCCGTGCAATATCGTCAGCGGGTACGAATTCCGCGCCTTTAGCAATCCCTAAAGGCCTCGACAGGCCCTACACGGCCGCCTAAGAACCCTAGACAAAGTCGGGGAACCTCTCCTACTACTAAATCCCCGGGCTAACCAAGCAGTATCCCTGCGCCTTACCGCCTAAGCGCCTGTCTCGTTCCGCAAATGGGACCATGATTCACCGTGTAAGCCCACGGACCGCCCAGGTCTCCCTTCGGCTCGAACAGGGACAAATGGTTTTTCCTTTTTATGGACCAAACGACGATCTCAGCAGGGAACAAAAGATTGCCAAAAAAAAGAGCTTCACTCTTTATTCATTATAGAGAAAAATACAAAAAGTAAAAGTGAAAAATGGCCTTCACAGAGGCCTACTGTCTCCCCCCAGGAGCTACCAGGTCCTTCCTGCGCCGAGTCAGCTCGACAACTTGCTGACGGAGGGATGCTATCAACCCCTCCTGCCGATCAATGACCCGGCGGAGAGCCTCAGCCTCCCTCACAGAAACGGCGAGAAACTCCTCGACCGGCTTCTCGAGCTGTTCATGGCCTGCTAGAGTTGACGCTAGGGCCATGCCATCGACAGTCACGGAGGAACGGCTCCCCTGGGAGCCCCCGCGGCCATTACTAACAACGCTCGACTCTTCGTTCGATTGCCCTTCACCCTGAGAAGCCATACCCGCTCTCAGGAGCTGTCGAAAGGCTAGCCGAGAGGATGACAAACACTGGCATCCCCCTCGCCCATATTTATGCCGCCTGGCGAGTATCTCGAGCAGTCGGGTCATTAATCCCGACCCGTGAGAATCTGCCGCGTGTCGCCACTTTGGCTGACGCCCACGGGAAGCGAAGAGTCGCGCCCCCTTCCGAGGAAAATCGGTAAACGTCGACGAATTACTCGGGAACCCCCCTCCTCTAGAAACTGGGTTCCTTCCGATCTATCGGGCCCTCATGGAGTAAATGTTCTCAAAACCCCATCGAATTTCCTCAAATCGGTCGCCCTTGGAGAAGTGCGAAGACAAGGGGCGTCAGCAGCTGACGCTGACTCGCTTCCCTCGGAAATCGCCAAATCATAAATATCGGGCGTCCCTATGCACCGCCCGTTTCGCTTTGGCATTTCGCGCCAAATCTCATAGGAACCAAACATCCGGAGCCTCGGCGACAACCGAATTACCCCTCCAAGCAACGAATCTCCGAACCTCGACAGGGCCGAGCAATAAATCTCCGAACTTCGGCCAAAGTCAAGGAATATGTTCTACTGCTAAGAATCCCGGCAAAAGCCGAGTTCTTCCCACTATCAAAGCCCCAGCATAAAGCCGAGACGCATGTCTCGTTATCACAAATCCCAACCAGACCAAGCAATCTCCAAAGTTCGGGCAGCTTATAAGCCCCGACCGGTCGAGTAACGCAAAAATCCTGGGCCAAGAACGAGCGATATCCCCGCGCCTTATCCTACGCCAAGCAAGATACTATTTGAAAGCTCGGACGAGCCAAGCCGCTTCTTAAACGCCCCAAGACGAGGTTAGCGCCTCGCGGCACTTTGGTAGAGGTGAAGGACCTCCCTCTACTCGAAAAAGACATACGAGCTCTCTTTTCGAAGAAACACCTGTTTCGTTCTACAAACAAAATCATGTCTACCGCGTGAGTCCGCACGGTCGCCCAGGTCTCCCTTCAAGCAGGAACAAACGGCCTCCCCTACTAAGAACCGAGCTGCGATTTTGGCAAAAAGCAAAGCGGCAAAATGTACTACGACACGGGAGCGACAACTCTCGACACAAAAAGAAACAGAAGCTAGGAGAAAGGACAAAACTTTCTTTATTTCATTGCCAGTGAAACGAATTACAACCGCCCAAGAGGCATTACAAGTGCATTGAAACATGGGAAATGAAGACGAGTACATAGCTCGGGCGAACTGCTCCAAGGCAGCTTCGGGTAACAATGAAACTTCGGCATCCAACCCAACAAACCGGTCAGCTCGTGCTGATAATGAGCAAATAACTCGGCCCGACTGTTGCGACCAGCTTCAGTTAATAATGATATCTCGGCATCCGGCCCGAGATATTAGAGAAATCAAAAAGGGTGGACGAGCTTTGTCCCAAGCCACCCATCCGCAGAGCCCTCCGACGAGTAGGAAGAAAGCTCGCGGACTCTAATAACGGGGTACTCTCCCAAATCGAGTGTGTACCGCTAGCCACTGCCCAAGTCAAAAGGCAATGTACTAGCGGACAACACACCATCACCCCCTCCTCATATGGCGAAAGATTCCCCAGGCGGACGAGCCCAGGAATCCGAATCAGGAGAGGAGGCGAAGTTCATGTAAGTCATGGGGGGCACGCGTACACTTCCTGCCTTGCGTTCCCCAACACGAATCGCAAAGGACACACAGGAAGCGTACATGTGCGCTCTCCATGCGGTCTCTGCGAACCTCCTGTGCGCTCTCCATACGATCTCTGGAACTCCTTTCTTGAAGACGAGCCACTCTCCGGCGGCTCCTTGATCACCCCAACCGTCCGGAGGGCGACGACTTGCAGAAGGAAAGCTCGGCCCTCCCGCTCTAAGCCCCAGAGAAACAGGCATCATGTAAACCTTCGTGATTCGCGGAGAAGGATACTCTGGGATGGCCCAACACAGCCCTCTTTCCCCTTTTTATAGGCAAAGACGAACCGGAAGCAGCTATCAGAACAAAAAGCCCCGAGATTCAAAACGCCTGACCCACGCCACCACGTGGCCTCCTGAAATGAAAGCAGCGCCCCTCGTTGCGCGCCAAGCACGTCGCCCGAACCATGACGCATGCCAAGAGACTTTCTCTGATCCCGATCACGAGCTTTAAATACAGAAAACCGGCCGCCGATCTTACAGGTACTGGGGCAGACCTGGGAGATTGTCCCATGAAAATGACATCCTCCAATGGCGAATAAGCGCTTACACCACACGCCAAAGCAACCTGCATTGGAAAAGATCGACACGGCAAAGGTCCCTCGAAAAGTGCCAGGACAACCTTTTGCTGGCTGCAGAGCCGTACTATCTACTTCGACGAAACGAAAATCGACCTACCTTGGAAAAGACAAAGCACTGACGGGGGTAATAAAGAGGCGCGAGGACCAAACCCTCTCTTTACCAAAAAGAATAAAGGGATGACAACGAGGATTCAACAAACCCCCAGCTCGGGAACAAATTCCCCTCTTTTCGTCAAAGGCACAACCATGACTTCGCCACTAATAAGACGGACCACCCCGGTCCTAGCCAGGATGCTTCTGTGATTCCTGGTCCCGTTCAGTCGACCTACCGCATTTCTCGGTCCCAGCCAAGCTATTTCATCCCTCGGCCCTAGCCGAGCCATTTCATCCCTCGGCCCCAGCCGAGCTATTTCATCCCTCGGCCCCAGCCGAGCCATTTCATCCCTCGGCCCCAACCGAGCCATTTCCTTTCTCGGCCCCAGCCGAGCTATTTCATCCCTCGGCCCTAGCCGAGCTATTTCCTTTTTTGGCCCTAGTCAAGCTTTCGCATCCCTCAGCCCTAGCTGAGCTGTTTCATCCTCCGGCCCTAGCCGAACCATTGCATCATTCGGCTTAAGCCGAATTGAATCGTCTCTCAGCCTCCTTTTGTACCAAGCCGTGTTGTCGCTCGGCTCCTTCGTCGGGGCTATCCCAG
Organism: Calamus simplicifolius; assembly: GCA_900491605.1. Taxonomy (NCBI): domain Eukaryota; kingdom Viridiplantae; phylum Streptophyta; class Magnoliopsida; order Arecales; family Arecaceae; genus Calamus; species Calamus simplicifolius. The sequence continues at coordinate 563,498 of UESW01003928.1, forward strand.
TGCTCTGGCCTCGACCTAGATGTTCCCTCAAATTTGAGCCAGAAAACCAACCAAGCGGCGCAAGTAAGCCATAGGTTGCTCGCGGTTGGGATAAAAATTTAAGACAAGAAATCATCCGAGAAAGGTGAACAAATGAAAACAACTGACCCGTTTACTGATTTTCAGTCAAACTACAAAAGAAAAGAAACAGAAAATACATATGAGGACCCCAAGAGGTCAAGACTTGGGATCAGACCCGGCGTCCCCTGCGGCAGCATCAGCGGGTGTGTCAATTAGATCCCCCTTTTTGACAATGTCCCGCCGAGACACCTCGGCAGCAATGTCGATGCCCAGAACAGCTTCGAGATCGACGTCAGAAATCTCCTCATATTCATCTTTCTCGGCCCCCGGGGTGCGTGTCTCGTAATATTTGGCTTCCAGACAAGACAAGTCCAGGTCAGGATAAGCTTGAGTAATCTTAGCCCGCGCCTCCTCTTCGCCGAACCGGAATGCATCGGCGCAGGCCGCCCTGCGTTCCTCGGCAAACTGGGTAGAGTTCTTATACTCCTCCACCGCTGAAGAGGCCCGCATGTTCGCCTCGGCCAATTGCTTCTCCAATTCAGAGATCCTTCGATGCCTCGAGGCCGCCTCCTCTCCGAAGGCCTTCAACCGCCCCTGAAACTCCTAGCTCATCTTGTTCAACTGCAGACGAAAAGCCAAGGCAGAAGTCGAAAAACCAAAACGGATAAAACAGAAAACGCCCTACCTGCTCGTCCCACCGAGCTAGTTCACCGCCCAGCACTTGGACCCTATTAAGAGCCCTCGATTTAGCCGATTGATTTTGGTGAAGGTTCTCTTTGAGTTCATCCACCCGGGACTGAGTGTCTCCAATCTCTTGACGAGCGTAGTCGAGCTCGTCAGAGAGTCAAGCAGCTCGTTCGTCCGACCACTTTAGCTGATCCTTCGTGTCGGCGAGCTCTTTATTCAGACGGGCAAGTTGGTCCTGTTGCCGCCGACACTTGTGCTCCTCCTCCTCGAGCCTCTTGCTCCAGTTGCCCATATCTTTGGCATGGCTAGCTTTCAACTGGTCCCATCTCTTATCGAAAAACCGCTGCATGGAATTGACCTTACCCTCGTGCTCTGCTTTGATCTGAGATAGCTCCAGACTGACCTTCTCGGATTGCTCGCGGAAGCCTTGAAGCTCGTTGACCTACGTTGCGAGTTGAGAGGCTCTTTCTCTCTCAACTGCAAGAACCCTGCGAGCCTCCTCGAGCTCCCTCTGGAAGACCACCAAGGCTCGGGAAAGTTTAGCTGTAGAATCCACCCTCTCCTTAAGGTGATCGACCTCTTACGGGCCCGAGCCCAAGCTCCAACGACCTGATGCAAACGCCATTTCAGCACCCTCATGATCAGGGCATTCTGCGAAAAGGATTGCACATATGAGGAACACAGTAGAACTAACTGACTAAAAACCCTACTTCGGTGTGACGACTTACCCGAGATTCATAATCCGAAGCAATCTTCGTGAGGGCAAGGTCATCAATCTCGATAAGGAAAGCTTCATTCGGCACTCCTGTGTGCCAAAAGGCCACATCGACAAGATCCTTCGGATCGTTCCCCCTGCCAAAGAACTCTCTCCCCCTTGGAACGCAGACCGCATCAAAGCAGAGAACATGGCACTCACCTCTGGATCGCGTGAGTGAAAATTTACGCTCAGGGAGCCCGCGGCCCCTGAGGCCCCCGTTCGGCCAACCTCCTCCACCAGAGCCCTCATTTGAGAGGCCTCGGGCATTTCGGCTCCGGCAAGGGAAGCCCCGGCCCGAACATCCCCTTCGCTCGACGGCTCCCCTCCTCCTTCTTCTTCCTCCTCTTCTGCTTCCTCGGACATTTCTCTGCCCCCCGCAGACTCCTTTTGAACTTCGGTTTCCCTCGAGGCCCCTGTGCCTCGGCGGAAGGCCCTTCACTGGAAGACGCCCCATGAAATTCGGTCGCTGGTTCGGCAGGCTCGGCTATCCCTTCATCCCCCGCTGGCTCTTCCACCAGCAGCCCGGACTGAACCTCAGCAGCTGTAACCGCTTCTCCCACCTCGATCGAAGCAGAGGCCGCTCCCGCCTCCACCTGCAACCTCTCCGAGCCACCGGCCCCCAGTGAGGGAGACCGAGCTGCCCCGGCCACGGGGGTCTCCAAGTGAACCGACGTCGTTCCCTCGCCATCGTCGGACAAAACGGCAACAGGTGGGGAGGAAATTTCAGCAGCCTCCTCCGAAACCCCTGCGATATCTTGATCTTCCCCCCTGACATACCTTCCTCCGGCACCAAAAGACCATGCGCCGCCGAAACTTCGACACTTCCAGCCCACGGCGACGAGGAGCGCCGATCATCCCCATCTCTCATGATCCCCCTAGGGCGGGAGCCGGAAGGGCGAGACCACTTCTCAGCCCTATGCTTGCTGCTGGAATCGGATCTCCTGCGACGCTTGCCCAGCTCCTCCCTCACCTGATCTACGAACGCCGACCTTTTGGCTGTAGGAGCAATACGACTTGCCCGTTAGCTCGCACAAAAATCGAAGTTGAAATCACATTAAGCTATTGGCTACAAAGTGATACTCACCGCAAGGATCAACAGGACTCAATCCGACCGCGAAGAGAGCGTCCTCCGATAGAAGGGCGCTGGCCGGAAGCACTCAACTGCCGCGTAACACGATCAAATCCCTTTTCTCCTACTCAGATAACTCCGGATGCGCTTCTAGATCTTTTACATATCGTCCCCACACCCGAGGGAAGTCCGAGCCAATATTCCCTTCGACTATAAAGAATCGCGATTTCCATTCCTTTATCGACGACGGGTTGTCCGAAATCATCTTGAAAGACCTTCGGGGACCGATGTAAGGCCACTCTGAGGCCCTCCCGGAGACCAGATTGTAGCACACCCTGAACATTGGAAGGGTCGCGGTCACCCCGATACGGCTGCATAACGAGATGAATCCGATAGGTTGCGCCAGCTGTTGGGAGTCACCATGGTGAAGCATATATTATAGAACATCATCACCTCCCGCACCAGCAGGTGAAGAGGAAACCTGAGACCTGCCCTCAAACTTTCCTCATAGAAGAACGCTCCATCCCCTAATCCGGATGTCACCCTGTCATCAGCCGTCGGGAGCAACAAGGTAACATCCTGGGGAATCTTGTACAGGCGGCGTATCCGTTCCAGATCCGCCAGGGTCACCTCCGAAGCCTGATCACTCGGACTCACCATGTTTTCGATCGAAAGAGACGCTGAGCAAGGTCGCTAAGAAAACGGGGAGACGATGTTCTCTAAGGGAAAGCGAAAGAGCGCTACGAATAGGGATGGCGCCGCTACGATTCCATTTTTCCCAAAAGAAACCGCCTCAGGGAGAAGATGAGGCGTCTCAACTAAGACGTCCGGAACCGCCGCTGCAGGCTCCGTGAAGATCAAGATTTCCTATGTGGCGCTTCCCCAATCGTTGCCTTTGCTCCTAAGAAACGATGGATCCACCTCGAGAAGAAAGAACGGCCACGCAGCATTAATTAGGGCATCATTGTATGGGCTGTCAAATACAGATCCCCCCGTTCGTATTGCGCCACCTAAGTCTATACTCCTTATGCCCGAACCTACGCTTCGAACTAGGGAGTGGGGGGCATGTGTTGAGGGGTAAAATTGCCATTGCGTTGATAACCGTGCGAAGGGGCTAAGATCAGCCCCAGCCCCCACTTGCCACGCTGCGCCTACGAAGAACGAGCTAGCTAGCATGATCCGGCGGATCGAGCAACCCATAGCTCAGTTTCCCTGGGCCATCCATAGCTCGGCTTCCCGAGCAATCCATAGCTCGATTCCCCCAACCAACCCATAGCTCGGTTTCCCCGGGCCATCCATAGCTCGGCTTCCCAAGCAACCCATAGCTCGGTTCCCCCGAGCAACCCATAGCTCGGCTTCCCCGGGCCATCCATAGCTCGGCTTCCTCGAGCAACCCATAGCTCGGCTTCCCCGGGCCATCCATAGCTTGGCTTCCCCGAGTCATCCATAGCTCGGTTCCCCCGAGCAACCCATAGCTCGGTTGCCCCGAGCAATCCATAGCTCGGTTCCCCCGAGCAACCCATAGCTCCGCTTCCCCGAGCAACCCATAGCTCGGTTCCCCCAAGCAACCCATAGCTCGGTCCCCCCGAGCAACCTGTAGCTCGGCTCCCCCAAGCAACCCATAGCTCGGTTCCCCCGAGCAACCTGTAGCTCAGCTTCCCCGAGCAACCCATAGCTCAGCTCCCCCGAGTAACCCCCAAGCAATCCATAGCTCGACATGCACCTCCGCAGAACCGGGCACAGGAGAGCCCAAGTCTAGTGTAACAGAATCCCAAACGAAGAATCGTATCGAGGAGTGGCCTAGGATCTGCAATATTGGCCTAGGACCTATGCAGTCATTGGACCTTAAGCCATCAGAGAGCTCTCCCAGCCATCGATCCTTCAAAAGATAAGATACGGATCCCACCGGCCTCACAACGACTTGATTCGAATCATCTCCATATCCCAACAACCTTCGAACCTTTCAGAAGGCGCTTAAGATTCAGGTGATCGCCTATAAATAAGACACTCCCAGATTCTCTCACGTACGCGCACAAGCTCCCGTACATAGCTCCTGGCTCAGTCCCAGCATCACTCTCTCTCTTTCACTGTTCCCCCCTTTTTCCTTTCCGCCGTCGGCGCTCCGCCCGAGCTCCCGATTGGCTGCCCCTGGAGGGACTCTCCAGAGGGATCCTTCTTCTTATTTCTGTTGATCATCGATCCCACTGACTTGAGCGTCGGAGGGTCTTCCGCGGAGGGCTACCCCCAATGCCTCTTACGTGAGGACTTCTTTGCAGGTCCGCCCAGGAGGAAGCCCGATCAGGAGATCGATCGCGCCCGAGTCGGAGGACAGATCCCGGCGGCAACAGAAAGTATTATTTGAGCTCTTTAATCCTGTATTATCCAAAATCTTTTCAATACATAACTAATGTAAGACTAAATGCTCAACACTATGAACTCTCACATACCCTCCTATTCAAGCCCGGGCATCCCCGCCAAGCTAAGAGTCTACATCCAAGTCCACTTCCAAATTCGATCACAAACATGTAAAACCCATTTGCAGTATCTCTTAATCGACATGGGCCTTGAACTAAATCCACCCTGATATCATTTATCCTAATCCAAGACCTCACCTAAAACGGCTAGCTGAAAAGTATTATTTGGACTTCTTGATCTTATATAAATATTCAAAATCTTTCTAGTATATAACTAATATAGGACTAAACACTTCCCGGTATAGAGTCTTATAGAGATTTTATCCTCCCTTATTTTCTTCTCTGTTCTCTCTCTCTCTGTTCTTTCTCTCCTCCCTCTTTCTCTCTCTTGTCTTCTTCTTTCTACCAGGAGCCAAAGCCTAGTGATGGGTCCCCTCTCGGCTATCCTATAGGATGTTTGTCACGGATTAGAACCACCCTAACCATTGTGCATTTCATGGGTAACCACCTCAATTTTTGTAGGTATAACTGAGCTTCACCATAAATTACCTTCATTGTGCTAGCTTGGCTTAGACCAGATGCCATCCCTTGATCTGATGGGTCATTAGTGCAACCATCTAACCCAAGCTGCTAGGCACAGTTGTCTAATTGGCCTTGTACATGTCGTGTATTTTCTATTCTTGACTATAATTGCTTATTTATCCACTCTAATTATCGAATTTGAAATTGTAGTTCACTAGTCTGAACAATAATTTGAAGATCTAAAGGTTTTACATCTTGATCCATAAATCGAGGTGTGTGCTGATAGCACTGCTATTTTGTGCTAATAGAGGTAAGAGTTCCCATCACACGATCACTTGTATATTTATTTATGTTTTATAAATATGTTATATGATAACGATTTAAATAATTTGCTAGAATTTTCATATATTGTTATCAGGTGATATTTGTTTCTTTATATATAATTGTATTGCATATTAATGATTTTGGGTTTCATGGTTTATGCATCATATGTGCTGACTTATGTATGAGGAATATATTATTAAATCATATTGTAAAAGAAGAAGAGATAAAAGAATGATGGAAAAGTTATTTTAAAAAATTATTAAATAAAAATAATTTAGTAAATTTAAGGATAGAAGAATGTAATAACTTAGGAGTGACAAATGAACATAATTTTTTTCATAGATTTAGCATGCTTGATGTTAAAAAGGCTTTCAGTAAAATAAAAAATGCAAAGGCATTAGGACTAGATGTGATCCATATTGAGGTTTGAAAAGGCTTAGTAGAAATTGGAGTCATGTGGTTAGCCAATTTATTTAAAAGAATTGTAGTAACTAAAAAATACCGAATGATTGAAGAAAAATATATTAATACTCATATACAAAAATAAAGGAGATATTCAAAACTGTGCAAATATAAAGGGATTAAGCTGATGAGTCATACAATGAAATTATGAGAGAGAGCAATAGAAAATCGAATAAGAGCTGAATGGTGTCAAATAATCAATTTGGATTTATGCCTGAAAGATCGATCATGAAAGTTATTTATTTATTAAGAAGATTGATAAAGAGGTATAGGGAAAAAAAAGACTTTCATATGGTCTTTATTGATTTAGAGAAAGTATATAATAGAGTACCTAGAGAAACAATATGGTGGATTTTGAGAAAAAAGGAGTTACCAAAGGTACATAAAATTGATAAAAGGTATGTATGATAGAGCAATAACTATTATTAAAACAATAATAGGAGAAACTAGTGAGTTTTCAATTACTGTAGGTTTACATCAAGGATCTGCTTTAAGTCCGTATCTTTTTGTATTAGTTATGAATGAATTGATCAAACATATTCAAAATGATATCACATGGTGTATGTTATTTGCAGATGATATAGTGTTGATTGATGAAATTAAATCTGAAGTAAATACTAAGCTAAAGATTTGAAGAGAGGCTTTAGAATTTAAAGGTTTTAAGATTAGTAGAACTAAAACTAAATACATGAAATGCAATTTTAGTAAAAGTAGAAATACAAATGAAGAAATAGTGAAGATTGCAAGCCAAGAGATACCAAAGAATGAAAATTTTAGATATTTAAGATTAATTATTCAGCAAAAAGGTAAAATAGGTAAAGATGTGAATCATAGAGTTAAAGCATGATAAATTAAGTGGAGGAATGCTTCGGGAGTATTGTATGATCGGTGCATCTTATTAAAATTGAAAGAACAATTCTATAAAACCGCTATTAGGTCAGCTATGCTATATGAAATAGTGTGTTGGGCAATATTGAAACAACATGTGAATAAATTAAGTGTAACAGAAATGCATATGTTATGATAGATATGTGATAAAACTTTAAAAGATAGAATTAGATATAAACGTATAAGAGAAATGATAGGAGTAGCCTCAATTGAAGATAAAATGAGAGAAAATCGATTATGGTAGTTTGGACATATACAACGAAGGCCTTTAGATGCTTCAGTTAGAAAGAGTAATCTTTTAACAATTCATGATAAGGATAGAGGTAGAGGTAGACATAAACTAACATGGACAGAAATAATTAAAAAAGATAAATATTTGTAATTTGAATGTCGACTTAGTCCTGAATAGAGTAGAGTGGAGGAAGCAAATTCATGTAGCCGACCGCACGTAGTTAGGAAAAGGCTTAGATGAGTTGAATTGAGTTGAGTCTAACTTGATTAGCATTAATATGAAATTTTGGTAAAATTTAATTAGGTAAATGAGAGTTATTTGGACTAGCCATGAGTCATATATAGGCAAACCATGGGCATGTTGTATATGGTATTGAGATGGCTCTGCTAAGGGCAGGTTGTACAAGGTATTGAGTAGTCCCATTATAAACAGATTGTATGTGATATTGAGATAGCCTTACACGGATAGATTGTACATGGTATTGGGATAGCCCCACCATAGACAACTTGTGTGTGATATTATAATTATCAATCACAAGCTAAAGCATGATCATGGTAGTTCAAAGCTACAAAGATAATTGTTGCTGAATTTGAATATGTTAATCAAAGAGAAAAGGATAAGTTATTTAGAAATACTGTGATTGAAAAGATTACTATGTATGATATATGTAATATCATTTTGAATTATTAATTACTCGTGCATGATGCATGTATATTGTGGTATTTGAGCATCAAGTAGTGTATTGTGTTATTTCCTAGTGTTTTCCATTTGATTTGGCTTCAATATTCAACTCTTTTTTATTTTATATTGTTTATGTTGTGAGAATGTGTGGAATTCTTATTGGTCTATTAGCTCGCATAATATTTTTCATCTTTTTAGGGATACAAGGTGATTAGGACCGGGATAGGGGATGTAAGTGAGGATTAAGTAGATTAGCATAGCTATATAATCTCTAATACCTACTGAATAAAGAACTTGTAGTTGAACAAGAATTTATTACTATATTTGCAATATTCTTTGGTTTTGAATATTAATGATAATATATCATATAATTATGGAAATCAACAAAAATTGGCCTTGAATCCAACCAGAGCTGAGTACGGAGCATGACAGAGAAGCTAAACATTTGCAAATTGTCCCTTCTAATATGGTATTGAAACTAAAACAATATTCAAATAGTTTAGCTTGCATGATATGAGTATTATATAAATGATAAATTTATTCAACAAGAGCTCATGCAATTAAGCCATGTCATAGTTTCTTAAATTAAAAGAATATTGCAGCTCAAGACCATTGTTATATGAGCTTATAATGGCTTTTTCTTGCACTTTAATGAGTATTATACAGATGGGAACAATGTAATCTTTAATAGAAACAAGAAAATACTGGATAGCATATTTTCTATTATACTAGTTCTTTTACAAATTTGTGTATATTCATGGATCCTCTCTAACAAACAGCAAGCAACATGCCACAATGGATTGCTAACATGCATGGACCCCATAGACAAATACATAGAGAAAAACAGTAAGCAACATATGGCATACTATATCATTAAATATACAAATATAGCAAGAAATATATTATGCAATGTACTGCTAATATGCTCATGAATTTAAATATGCATATGCTGACTATAGTACTGTTCCTAGGCATAAGTTATGGCAAAAAATGTATGGTTAACCATTCAAATGGTTAATCTACACAGTTCATCATGATCATGTATATTTGAATTGCAAGAAGGCCAAATTCCAATTGTGTAGGACGTTCTGAAATTGGATCCAATAATCATTTCGGTCTAGGTATTTCCTATGAAGGTATTGATACATAGTGCATTTAGGCATTGTACCATAACATCTGTTCCGCTCTTCGAAATGTCTCACCATATACATTTATGTACATACTTTATAACTTAGGATGTATTCTTGATGTCAAGTCCCGGTCAATCATAAATAAAAATATTTAATTAATGCCAGAAAAGAGACATTTTCATTGCAAAGATATTTAAAGGTTCAATCTAAAATGTAGAAGCTTGAAATTCTGAACTCACCTCAAGACCATCTTCATTACTGTGTGTGGAGTTGGGGGCTCCGAATCTTGAACTTTAGTATCCATATTTCTCTCCTGTAATTGTACAGTGGGGAAGAACATTAATCATAAGTTCACCAAAGGAAATAGTTCAGTTTCCATGACTTACACAGAATTATTCAATAGTCAAGATAAGATATATTGTGAGAAGCTCCATTATCATCTAAAAAGTGTTGTATGCGATAAGGTTAAACTGTCTGAATTTACGTACAAATTGACCTTCATAAAAATGGCTTATAAAGTAAATAAATGATATCTTTATAAAATCCAAAGTTGACAAATATAATTAATTTCGTATAGTACAAAATCAGCGGCATCCCTTTCATCCTTCCTAAGTTCATCAACATGTATGAGTGTGCCGCTTTAGCTCTATAACTAACTAGAAACAATGGTTTCATAGTTTTAATCCATTGTCAGTTCAAACAGGCTCAGACCAAAAGATAGAATGTACATTAATGAGGTGGCTGAGTTTGCCTTTTAATTGATACCACCAAGATACTGAATAATCTGTACTTTCCCAGTTAGATAATTTAATATCATTTATTCAAATCAATATAAGGGTTTAGATCGATAAGTCATCTCTATTTTATTATAGTTTAATATCATTTATTCAAATCAATATAAGAGTTAAGATCATGGTCTGCTGAACCTTCCCAAACTATCAGTTCGTCGCATATCGAGTTGGACTGGCCAAGAACCAAGTCGATTCAACAATCCAAATCGGTATGCGGGTTTAGGTTTGGATGACCACGGGTTCTGAGTTTGGATCCATTTGACCCATCTATAAAATATAAAAGGGCTCTTTGTCGAGTCACCCATTCGTCGATTTGCCCATGCGTCTCTCTCATGTGATCAAAACCCTAACCCTCTTTTCCGGCGATCGCTCGTCATCCTCTTTGCCCATCGCGGCCCTCACCATCTTCAGTGTCTCTTCACCAGCACCCTCTTGAGCAATCGCAACCCTCGTCGTCGTCCTCTTCACTCATCACCTACCGCAACCCTCTTTGTCAGTCATTGGAGTTAAGTCTCTCTCTCTCTCTCTCTCTCTCTCTCTCTCTCTCTGACCTACTTGCCATCGTCGACCATCCTTGGTTCTCCATAGATATTACTTGAATCATGAGATTCGACAAGCCTGCGTCTAAGAAAATAAACTTTCATCCATTTTCAACCAGCTATTACTCACCAACCTGGGAGGTACTGCAGCAATGCCAGGAGCTAACAGCAATCATTGGCTCACTTGCAGGATAAAAAAGAGGAAACCTACCAGATCCGCAGCTCCATGGTTGCCGCCACTGCTGCTTGTGTACCTCCACGCTAGTGTTGTCGCCAGCTTTACTGCAGCTTAAGAGCCCCTCAGCTAAGTGGATCTAGTTCTCTTCTTCGCCCTCAACCTGCATTCAAATCAAAACAACCAAAACGACGACAAACTAAAATGGTGAGGAAGCAGAAGAAAAATCTAAATCGATGAGTCGTTCAGCAACTCATCAAAATAAGGGGAAAAAACTCTCCCTAAACTGTGGACAACCTAGATCCCAATCACTGGCATTTGCTCCAATTCCAAATGATCAAACCAGTGATCTCCGTCCAGGAATCCCAAACTGTTCTTAAAAACCAATCCGAATCGCAACAAAACCTTTCAAATTCACCTCACATTTCCCAGATCACTCACCAATCCCTCAAAAACCTCAAAAGTTTTCGACAACACGGAACTAGATGCATGCGCCTCGGACCAAAAAGGCCCAAAGAAAAAAACCCCAACAATTTAGCAAAATTCCAGAGTGGAAACGACCACATTATTGTCGGATTCCCAGAAGGAGACAGGATCGTCCACTCCGAGTCCAATTCTCGCAGATAGCCGAAAATGAACCAAAAAATAAGGAAAAAAATCAGGAAAAAAAAACAGAAAACTCAGAGGAGAGTAACCTTGATGGATTAGAGCAGCAGAAGACCTTCGATTCCAAAGGGAGAGGAGAATGGGTTGGAGGTCTTTTGGACGGCGGCAGAGATATTCTCTCTCCGCAGGCAGCGCAGAGAAAGCTCCAAATTTTCCGGTTTTGGTTTTCAAAATTTCGTTCAGGAAAATGATGGGTTATTTGTAGCAAGCACGGGGTTTCTCTCCAGCCCAACGCCCGCCAACAAAGCGCACCGCAAGCTTGGCAGCGGCGGCTCGTAGGGATCGGCGCGAGCGCGAGCCGCAGTCTGAAACAGTAACGTTGTGGAAGGAGAGTTGCGCAACCTTTTTTGGCGTGGCTTCAGGCATGGCGCACCCCTTGAGACCCGCTTGGGTTGCAAGAATGCTCCTGATTTGAAAATTTGAAATAAAAGCAAAATACTCATCGTAATTTCAAGCACTTTATTTAGGTAGAATTAAAATTTAATTTTTATTTAACTTCAATATAAAAAAAAAAAGTGGGACTGGGATCCAAGTGTTCACTCAAGCTTGCAACTCCATTCCATTCATTAAGGTAGTGTTTGATAGAAAAATATTATTCATGGATAAGTGTATGGGATAGAGTTTGTCCCCTGACTATCCCTAGGGATATCTCTTGACTATCCCATTTGATCATATCAAATGCAAAAAGGTAAATCCATAGGATAACTTTTTTTTACTTTTATTTGGAGGGATAACCAGCTATTCCTGCATTCTCTAGGAAATAAATTGAGGGGATATCCTATGATTAACCATGGTTAACCATGGATTATCCCTTTGGTTAATATTATTCCCAGCTATCCCTTAGGTAGTATTTGATAGGAAAAATGTTATCCATGGATAAGTGTACGGGATAAAATTTATCCCCTGGCTATCCCTAGGGATATCCCTTGGCTATCCCATTGATCATATCAAATGCAAAAAGGTAAATCCATGGGATAACCTTTTTTACTCTTATTTGGAGGGATAACCAGCTATTCCTGCATTCTCTAGGAATAAATTGAGGGGATATCCCATGGTTAACCATGGTTAACCATGGATTATCCCTTTGGTTAACTTTATTCCCTGCTATCCCTTATAGTTATGGCTTTTGGGAATAAGAGAGGATATCCTCTGGATATCCCCTCTTATCCCTGTTTCAAACACTACCTTATAGTTATGGCTTTTGGAAATAAGAAGAAATATTCCTTGAATATTCCCTCTTATCCCCTATTTCAAACATTACCTAAAAGTATTACGTTATTATTCAACTCCCTTCCATCACCCCTCTTTCAAAAACTTTCCCAACGTATGATAAAATGTTAACATGAGAAATCAAATAATAAAGTTTTCTACGTTGATCTCAACTATTGAGCAATAGCTACCTTGATTAGAAATAACTATTATTATCCCTTTGGCAATTGTTCCAAATAGCATCTAAATTTTCAACTACATTTAAAGAAATAGAGCTACTTGGGCTTTAAAATGATATGAGTGAAATATAAAGAGAAATAGCTAAAGAACTAATGAAAATAAAAAAATCATCCTGAACAAATTTTATCATGTTAACACGTAAAATTTCGTTGGTTCTCTTTGATATCATAAACCTTGTGATTCTTAAATAATGATCATACGCTTGTTTTATTTTATTTTAAGCTTATTTTGGATGGTGAGAAAAGTAGGAAGGAAAGAAATCTAGGAGAAAAATAGAAGAAAAAATAAAATTTATCTTGTTTGGATAGAGAGAAAAGTAGGGAGGAAAGAAAATTTGATGAGAAAACATAAGAAAAAAATGGTGGGCCTTATGTAAAAGTTTTTTTTTTCGAAATCGAAAAGATTTCAGAGAGAAAATTCAAAAGTGCTATTTTTTTTATTTCGACATGGATCCTTAAAAAAATTGATGTATTTTTTAATCATTTATAATAAAGGTATTATTATCATTGTAAATTATCAACTTTTTTCTTTTCTCTACTTTTCTTTCATTCATCCAAACAGAAGAAAAGAAAATTCTCTTCATTTTTCTCTTTCTTCATTTTTTTCTTTTCCCTTCTTTCATTTTTTTTTTTTCTTCCACTTTTCTCTCCATCCAAACAGAGCATAAGAGTATTTATTTATTATTTTTTCAACCTTTATGATTATATCCCTTAACAGCAGTAGGCCAAACCTTTGCTCTTATCTCTCAACTGGAGATCATACCTAAACTAGTGCTATAAATCCAGTTTTTAATCATTGTGTTTTTAGAATCATTCAAAAATAATTTTATCCTAAATCAAGCACAAAGGAGTAGGTGTGTTCACAAGCAATGTAAGGAGTTATGTTGCTCAAGAATTAATAACCCTAACAAGAGTAAAGCTACTTTCATGACTGATTAAGAAATTAAGCTCAACTTTTGAAAGTAAGGACTAGTATTATGAGTTGATTTGATAAACAGATACCATGATAATCAATGTTTTAAAAATTAGATCGGACAACGAACCAGTTTAATATTTGGATGGCGGGTCAGATTGGACCAGATGAATCGGTTTGATCGGATCGGATAATATTATAATTAAATTTTAATTTAATAATATAAAATAATAAAAATTTAAAATATAATTTAAATAAAAAATTTAAAAAAAATCTAAAAACCGGGTTGACCGGTTGAAACCTAGTCGATTTAATGGGTTTTTTTAATTTTTATTGGGTCATATAAAAGTTAATTTTAATAATAAAATCGGACCGAATTGATGACCGATTTTCGGTTGGACCGATCGGTCCGGTCCGATTTTCAAAACATTGATGATGATACATAATAAAGTTAGACTTTACTTTGATAGAAAAAAATACTAATCAAGGATAAAAAAAGATTTCTTTCATGATAGCCACTATGTCCAAATTTAACCATAACTCCCTACAGAACAAGCCCATTTATATAAGAAATTAGTCTATTTATTAAGAAAAATTTTTTTGTCTTGATATAATTTCTTTTAAGATCAGGATCAATTACAACTATTTTTTATATGAACCGAGTTCAAGGTAAAGGTGGTTTCTCAACTCTTTCTTTCTTCTCTTCTCTTTGGTCAAGCTTTATCTGTCTCATCCAAAAACTCTTAAGTCTTCTGGTTGTTTATACCGCAAATTTGAGCATTAGAAAGTTTTTTTTGGAGAAGAAAACTTTTAATTTTTTTTTTTTTATTTTAAGTAAAGAAGAGTAAGTAAAAAAAAGGTGGTCATGAGATAGGAGGGATTCTCTATTATATTTAAGAGAGAGAGAGAGAGAGAGAGAGAATTCTTGGACACCTTCGTATTGTCACGGATCTTTCTCATCTAATATAAACCTTATATATTAAAATTATGATTAGCATCGTTGCCTTGCATGTTAGCCAAAGCCATCACCCCCCACATTTGGACTTTGACTAAATGCTACATATAATAATATAACAAGTAAAGATAATAGTGGTGAGCGGTGGTTGATTAGTGACGCTGAAGTTGGCTGGCACCACACGACCCGGACGTGCCATTTCCCAACTTCCATACGGTTGGGAGGCAGCTGTAAGAGGGGACCCTAGGCCTTGAGCCACGGCACGCTAAGTTCACCATAACTTTATGCGAAACCCTGGAGACCTTGATTGGGATTTGGCAACATGCTATTTTGGCGTTATTAGGACCGTACAACAACTCTATGCGAATCATCATTGCATAAAACGGAGTCATAACAGCCATGGGTCTATAGTTATGCTACCAACATTCATGACACAAACCTCTAACCTCTTTTTTTTTTCCTTAATATTTTCAAACGGTATATAAAAATTATTTCATACGTTAGCACTATTTGTTACAATTAGTAATAGTTTTATGTTGCTATTTATTATAGGGTTTTTTTTTTTTAACCTTGATATATACGATGGCGTAAAAGAAGATGATGTTTAAATGGCTCATGCACATCCGGCCAACTAAATAACATTATAGAATAAAAAGTATAATTTTTATTTAGCTTCAAGAGCATGGGTCCTCAAATTAATCATCGTCAATGAGTAGATTATAACGCAATGTAAATGGTTGAACTGTTTAATTTTAATAATATTTTTTACTTTTTTAAAAAAAATTATCGTGATCAAGAGCTATTTATTTTGTCTGCCATTGGATACATATTTATCATTTTTTTCTCATAAAATATAAAATTATGAGTATGTAATTCTGATTGAAATGCAACAAGTTTTATTTTTTTTTTTTTTTTTACATGCGGCTGATCACACAAATCTAGTGTAAGTCAGCCCAGAAAAGTCAAAAAATAAAATCTGTTTAAGAACAAAAGGACAGGGTCATCCTGCTTCAAGTCCAAATCCCAGAACGAGAAGCTATCAATCCCGTAATCCAGTCAACCGCAGAGTTAGCTTTTCGATATATATTATTGATGTGAATTCTATGAGCTTTCTGAAGGGTGACCCGAATGTCATAAAGCAAAGGGTTAAGTGGAGCCGGATCACCATCATCCTGTCGGAGCCATCGTATAACAGTAAGAGAATCTCCTCAATGAGGAGACTGTGAGCACGAAGGATCCTAATGGCATAGGAGATACTACCCCAAGCTGCGTATAGCTCAGCCAGCGGGACCAAACAATCCAAGAGGCCAAGGCCATCAGCAGCTAGCATAGCACCGTCAAATTCATGTATTATGAAAGCTGAGCCAATAAGTCTACTTCGAACACTACCATCAAAGTTGATTTTAATAAATCCTAAGGTGGCGGCTTCCAAAAGATCTTATTAGTGCAACAAGATTTGTCCTTTAAGAATTCATAGTAATCTTATTAGTGCATGATCTTAGCCTATCAATTTGCTTGTGCTTGTTTTCATGGAGTGCTCGATAAGAGAGATTTATCGGTTTGCTTCGCTAAGGTCAGTGAAGGACTCTTACATATAAATAAGGCATGATTTCTTCTTCCATGTGCAACGGCCATGCGATGGATTGAATTAAAAATCTAAAAGAGATGTTTTCACTTTTCAACCATTGGACATCTTATTCTGAAGTCTAAAGCGGTGACAAGTGAGTGGCACTTAATAATTCATCCAAAAAGAGGATTTTAACCATCATTTAATGTTTTAGATATCCAAAGTCAATTTTAGATGATCCATCACACGCATCATCAAATAAAACATTGAGTCCTGTTTAAGACACCAGTCCTCGTTTTTATTTCAAAACCAAGATGGATGATGAAAGCCATCTGCCTGGAATATAAAAGTAATATGTTCAAGAGTCCAAACAAGCAAGGAGTCGTCGTCACCTTTGCTTCGATCCAGTGTTTGGCATCCTCTTTGTCTCTTAATGATTGCCAGACTCTTTGTACCTACCGCTTTATTTCGCTGCCTCTTGGTAGGACGTGCCTTTCGGTCAATCCTTCCACCTACTCATTCTTAGCAGATCTTGCGGAAGATATTATCTCTCTCTCTCTAATTATGTAGGAAGGCCTTTGATATCACTAATTATAACCAAAGGCATGAGAGAGATAAGATAAAACGGACAAGGGAGGAGAAAAAAAAAGGACACTCGTGAAATTTAACATCATTAGGATAAAATTACAAAAACTCTTTTTCAATCAGATTTTCTCTTCTAAATATCTAAACCTTCTGGCATTCAATAAAACTCTCCCTTATACTTTCACAGTAAAATATTATCAGATATGAGGGCTAGCACTATCTAGATGCTACCAGGATACGGGATTAACTTAAAAGCTAAAATTATATATGTTTATATAGTAGAGAAATTTAAAATATACTACATGAAATACAACTTAAGTTTTTTATACATATAAAAATATATTTATATTGAACTTATGAATTTTAAAATAAAATCTATCATGATCTCTCTACAATAAACACCAATTTGAAGATTTTTTTTTGCATGACATAGTCATAGAATATGGTTTAAAATAATGTTTTAAAAATTAAATCAAATAATAAATCGGCTTGACATTTAAACGTGGGTCAATTGCTTCGATCGAATAAATTTATTTAATTAAATCAAATAATATTATAAAAATAATAAAATATAAATAGTAATTATAAAAAAATCTTTAAAACTTATATATCTGTTCAAGAAAATTTTATATACACAATATTTTTTATTTAAATTTTATAATTTAAATTAATGAAACTAAACAGATGCAAACTGAAGTAAAAAATTAAATACTAAAAATAATTTAATATTAATTTTATTTATCAAAATAAAAGTTTAAAAATCAAAATTGAACCGATTCTTTGTAATCGGACTGGTTCAATGAGTTTTTTTATTTTAATTGGATTATATAAAAGTTAACTTTAATAACAAAATCAGACTGAACTGATGATCAATTTTTAGTTGGATTGGATCGATCGGCTCGTCTGATTCAATTTTCAAAACCATGATTAATAAGTACACCACAAACTGAAATCACCATCTTGCATTTCCTAGTTACGAATAATACAGAAGGTTCGCTCATTTGTAAATTACGTTTGAGTTTCAGCTCACAGCAGGCAAAAGAGACTTAAATTGAGATTTGAAAAAAAAAAAAAAAAGTTCAGCGAAAGGTTTCTCCGACAGTTTACTCAAGCAGTAATAGTAACGGTAACATCGGGTGGATAATGTTGACGCCAAGTCACCTTCTTCGAGCGCCGGGGAAATAGACGTCCTCCTCAACGAGCTCCTACAAGAAAAGTCCCCGGAGACCTGATGTTCCAAAGGGACCCTCCGACACTCAAGTCAGTCACTTGGGAACAGGTGAGAACTTACTAGCCGAAGAAGCTAGCGAGAGAGTTAGGGTTTCACTAGCAAGAAGACTAGGAGGCCTTAGTTTTTTCGGATCCCACTTACAATGAAAGTGCGGCCTTTTATACCTGCTCGAAGATCTTCTTTCCGTCCCAAAAGATCGATGATTTTGGGGCGTCCCGTCTGGTAACGGACAAAAAGGTAAGGCGTGACAGTGACGAGTCGTACTGTCATCATGTATGTGTCAGAGGTGTCCTACATTACTTTTCAATACGATTTTACAGGTGTCTCACAGTTGGGGTTGCATTTGGTGCGCGCCGTCGCTGGATGTGACCGTGCACAGCTGCAGGTGGTGGTGAATCATACCCCGTAACGGGGCATGGTCATGCACAGTTGAGCATGTGCAATGAGCCATGCGCCGTTATTAGTATGGCCACTTGCAACTACGGGCATACAGCGGGTCATGTGGGTGCTCCAGGCGGCCTAAAGATGTTGCTTGGTTCAAAGACCAGTCCATGTACTGAGCGTCGCTCCTGCACCCCACGACCGGAGGGGGGTTCTCCCGTGCTCCGGGACCGGAAAGGAATCTTGGGGTTATAATGCGGTGCCCTCTCCTCGAGACCGGAGGGGGTCTCGGGGGTGAGATGTTACTTGTGCACCCTGAGACCGAAGGGAGGCCTCGGGGTTGTAATGCAGTGCCCTCACCCCGAGACCGGAGGGGGTCTCGGGGGTGAGATGTTACTTGTGCACCCCGAGGCCGGAGGGAGGTCTCGGGGTTGTAATGCAATGCCCTCACCCCGAGACCGGAGGGGGTCTTGGGGGTGAGATGTTACTTGTGCACCCTGAGGTCGGAGGGAGGTCTCGGGGTTGTAATGCAGTGCCCTCACCCCGAGACCGAAGGGGGTCTCGGGGGTGAGATATTACTTGTGCACCCCGAGGCCGGAGGAAGGTCTCGGGGTTGTAATGCAGTGCCCTCACCCCGAGACCGGAGGGGGTCTCGGGGGTGAGATGTTACTTTTGTATCCCGAGACCGAAGGGAGGCCTCGGGGTTGTAATGTAGTGCCCTCACCCCGAGACCGGAGGGGCTCTCGGGAGTGAGATGTTACTTGTGCACCTCGAGGCCGGAGGGAGGTCTCGGGGTTGTAATGCAGTGCCCTCACCCCGAGACCGGAGGGGGTCTCGGGGGTGAGATGTTACTTGTGCACCCCAAGGCCGGAAGGAGGTCTCGGGGTTGTAATGCAGTGCCCTCACCCCGAGACCGGAGGGGGTCTCGGAGGTGAGAGGTAGGGGGTCTTATCGGACGCAAGGCAGAGCTAAGGGTTGAGTGACATTTGGAGATGCAAAGTGAATCCTCGAGGCAGACACTTGGCGAAACTGACGTTGATATCGGAGGATTAGAAGGTTTCGGGGCCAAAGGGATCTCTGTTAGCTGCCGTTACTGTTTGTTCTAATGGTGTTGGATCAGCCACATCAGGTGCCCCCTCACCCCTGAGACGAAGTGGACCCACACTGGCAAGGCGAAAGGGATGCCACTTCCCAAGTGGCTGATCCCCGTCTTTCGCGAGTTGGCTCCGGACACGTGTCCTGGTGATCGCCGTGGCCCTATGCGGATGGCATGGGGAATGTGAAGGACGGCCGCTTCCGTCCACTCAACCTGCCACGATCATCCTCGAGGCAAGATTAACCCTTCGAAATCTGTGAGGAAAGCTGCGCCATCATTATCCTCTCATAGCGGCGACGTCAGCAGAGTCTTATCACCGGCCGGAGGCGCATCGTATCATATGCTGGGCAACCATCAAGGCAAACCAGCTTATGGTGGGGATCCACGTGGCTGATGAGACATGGCAGGATGATTTGAAACCAAATAAAACGTGGAAAAGGGGGGGGGGTGAATCTGGCCACACCGCTCCTGCCATCATCGTCTTCTTCCTCTGAGTCTCTGCATTTTGGTCTCCCCTGCAACCCAAGATCCTGCGTATAGCTTTTTCCTCCTTCAGGTCAGCTTTTGTCTCTTCTAGACTCTCCTACTCTTTCTTTTAACCATGAGTTTCCCGTCTCGAACCTCGGAGGATGATCCAGAGGATCGTTCTCCCTCTAAGAGGCATCGAGCTTCTTCTGCTCCTTCTCCCTCTCCCTCGCTTGAGTGGTCCTCTGATTCGAAGGACCACGCCCCTCTGGCCCAGTGGCAGGCCACCGATAGGGCTCCCGCAGGGGAACGTCCGACGGTGGCTAGCAGGGCCCCATCGAGGAGATGCCGAACGAAGGCCGGCACCTTCTTGAGGGTGGAGGCGGAGTCCCCGGAGGGGACCACTTCCACGGTAACGAGCTGGGATTTGGCGAACATCCGGGCTCGTTACCAGATTCCTCGGGACGTTGGGTTCTTCTTGCTGACTCCTGATGATAGAGCCATTTCCTTCCGACCCGGCCAAGTGGCCATTTACGAAATTTGCCTGAGGGCCGGCCTCCGTCCACCCTTTCCTCCCTTTTTTGTTAATCTCCTTGAATACTATTCCTTGACTCCTTCCCAGTTGGTCCCGAACTCCCTTTGGGTCATTAGCACCTTTGTCGTTCTCTGTCATCGTCTTGGCATTACCCCCGAATCTCCCTTTTTCGATCCTTCTACATCCTTCGAGCCCAGAAGGGTTGGTGGTTGTTTCAGCCCCGTCCTAATCGGGTCCTTAAGCTTATCCTTCCCTCCTCCATCAAGGGATGGAAGTCCCGATTTTTCTTCGCCAGTCTAGACCAAGTCAAGTCTCGGTGGGGAGACCCCGACCTTCGAGGTAACGCCAATTCTACCATCCATTCTGGAGACAAGGAAGCATTAGGGCAGTTGTTGGCTACCGAGGTCCCCCGGTACACCCTGCTCCTGACAGAGGATAACCTCCAGTTGGCGGGTCTTATCTCTCACCGGGGTAAGCCATCTTCATACTTAGTCAAAGTTTTGCTTGGTTTCGTTTTTTCTTTAACTGACTTTGACCTATACTGTGCAGCCATGAAGGTCCCGACCCAGAAACTCCTGAAGGCCGCTGTCAAGAAAAGGGCCTGGGAAGGACCGAGTGAAGGCCGGCGAGCACCGGCTCCAAAATGCCCGACGGCGCGGGTGTCAGAGCCACCAGCACCGCATGACCCCTCGGTCGCTCCAGAGATTGACCTCACAGCCGACACTCCGCCGGAGAGGGCGGTGGCTGAGGAGACACCCATGGAGGAGCCGGCTGCGGAGGAGCCAACGGTAGCAGAGGAGCCCTTTGCTCCCAGTGAACCGACCCTCCCCGAGGCGGCTAGGAGCTGGGGCGAGGGGCCGTCGGGGGCAGTAAGCTCGCCCCCCGAGCGGACGTCGACAAGCAGTCCGCCCGCCGAGCCAGAAAATGCCGAGGCAGCCGAAGGGAGTGGGGCCAGACCAGGGCCGCCTCGAGACTCCATTCTGAACGACGGGCGTTGTGCCGAGCAGGTCCTCTCGCTAGTCTTCGTGCCCGAGGTTTGGAAGAGCTCAGCCACTTGAAGGTGGGTACATTCTTCCGGGAGTCCTATGCAGCTCTCGTCAGAGTAAGTGGTCCTGCAACCCTTCGCCTCTATATCTCTTTTTCCTTTTCCCTCCCTTTTCTTCTTCTTTTTTTTTTACACGGAGCTTGCACGCAGCTTGCGAACTCCCTAAGGGCTGCGAGAGAGGTCATTCACAGAGGGAAGACCCTTCTGCACGAGGCTCAAAAGGAGGCCGAGGGGCCCTAGTCGGCCAGAACTGCTCGGGTTGATGAGATAAGGGCCGCTGAGAACCGGGCGAAGGCCGAGGCCAATCGTCTGCGAGCGGCACTCCATCAGATGACGGATGCTGAAAATGCCGTCGCGGCAAGAGACCTACACATCTCCGAACTGACCTTGGCTATCGAAGAAACTGAGAGTCGAGCGACCGAGGCTGAAGAGAGAGCAAGGTCGGCTGAAGAAAGGGTAAGATCGGTTGAGGAGAGGGCGAGGGTGGTGGAAGAGGAGGCAAGTCACGCCCGGGAGGCCGAGAGGGCGGCAGCGGCAGCTCTCGCCGCTGCGAAAGGAGTTCAAGCCGCCGAAGTGGAAGCAGCCGTCGCAGCCAGGACTGTTGAGGTCATAGAAAAGTTCAAAGCGTCCGAGCGCTTTGCAGACGAACTGGCGGAAGCTTCGGCGGGGGCGTTTCTCCAAGGTTTTAGCACGGGAAAGAAAAAGTCGCCCGGGACTTGAACTTTCCTCAAGCCTTAGAGGTCGAGCTCGAAAGTCCCGAGGAGTTGGCCCCATATGATGACGAGCCCGCACCGGCAGAACCATGAGCCTCCGCTTGTACTTTATTTTTGCAAGTCCGACTAAGTCGGCTTTTGTAATTACTTTGAATTAATGAAATACTATTTTTCTCCAAGATGAATTGTCTGTTCATCTTCAACCTCCACCCGAATTCATTGACTAGTGACGTGCGACCTCTCGGGGCTTCATCAGCACCGAGGGGTAACCCTTAATTCATTCGCGAGTCGAGTTAGTCATATATTAGGGCCGAACCTTGGGGCCAGGAAGGATGAGCCTCCTAGAGTCGGGGCATCGGACTCAGGGGGTCGGGTAGAAGGGTTCTTGAGAACTGATAGCTCACCACTTTGCCGGAGGTGTGTCGGGCTTTATTCCTGGCCGGCCCCAGGGCTTTAAGTGCCGATGGGAGTTGAGCTTTGTGCATGGCTGGCCCAGGGCTTTAAGTGCGACGGGAGTCGGGCTTTGTGCCTGGCTGGCCCCAGGGCTTTAAGTGCCGACGGGAGTCAGGATTTGTGCCTGGCTGGCCCAGGGCTTTAAGTGCCGACGGAAGTCGGGCTTCGTGCCTGGCTGACCCAGGGCTTTAAGTGCCGATGGGAGTCGGGCTTCGTGCTTGGCTGGCCCAGGGCTTTAAGTGCCGACAGGAGTCGGGCTTCGTGCCTGGCTGGCCCAGGGCTTTAAGTACCGACGGGAGTCGGGCTTCGTGCCTGGCTGGCCCAGGGCTTTAAGTACCGACGGGAGCCGGGCTTCGTGTCTGGCTGGCCCAGGGCTTTAAGTGCCGACAGGATTCGGGCTTCGTGCCTGGCTGGCCCAGGGCTTTAAGTGCCGACGGGATTCGGGCTTTGGCCAAAAACTGAGGTGCTAAAGTTCAAATTCGTTAGTATTGATAAGGGGCGAAGGCCCAAGAGAATACACGCATGGTATTTAAGGTGAGGAGAGAAATGCACTACTGATAGTACCGACGAAGGTTGTTGGCATTCCACGTTCGGGGTAGCGGCTTCCCACCCAACTCTTCAATCTTGTAGGCTCCGTGATGGAGTGTCTTGGTGGATCCGGTAGGGCCCTTCCCAGTTAGGAGCTAGCTTGCCTCCTTCCGTTGGCCTCGAGACTTCAACTCGTCGAAGGACCAGGTCTCCCGGCAAGAAAGTCTTGGGACGCACACGGGTGTTGTAGTACCTGGCAGCTCGTTGCCGGTAGACTGCCATCCGCAGCCGCGCTCGGTCTCGTACCTCCTCTACTAGGTCGAGGTTGGCCCGCAGCCGGTCCAAGTTATTCTCCTCATTGTATGACTCCACCCAAGGACTCAGGGAGCCTATCTCTACCGGGATGACAGCTTCAGACCCAAAGACCAAGCTGAACGGAGTCTCTCCGGTGGGGGTTCGCGGTGTTGTATGGTAGGCCCACAGCACATTGTGGAGCTCCTCCACCCATCACCCCTTGCAATCATCTAGTCGGGTCCTCAATCCTTGGAGAATAATGCGATTGGTCACCTCGGCTGCTCCATTGGTCTGGGGGTGTCCGACGGAAGTGAACCTCTGGTGAATGCCAAGTTCAAGGCAGAACCCTCGAAAGGGCGCGTTATCAAACTGTCGGCCATTGTCGGTGATCAGGGTATAGGGTAGCCCAAATCGACATATGATGGACTTCCAAAAAAAAGATCTCACCTTGCTTTCAGTAATTTTAGCAAGGGCTTCAGCTTCAATCCACTTAGTAAAGTGGTCAACGGCCACCAGCAGGAACTTGCGTTGTTCGGAGGCCGGAGGGAATGGTCCCAAGATATCCATACCCCACTGGGCGAAGGGCCAAGGCGCCACCAAGGAGGTCAGCTGAGACGTCGGTTGTCGCTGAATATTGGCATGGCGTTGGCAGCTATCACACTTTTAACAAGCTCGGCCGCGTCCTCCTTCATGGTCAGCCAGTAGTATCCCTGTCGTAGGGCCTTGTAAGCTAGGGCTCTGCCCCCCAGGTGACTCCCGCAGATGCCTTCATGGATTTTCCGCAAGATATAGTCTGCCTCTACTGGCCCTACGCACTTGAGGACCGGGTATGAAAATGACCTTCGATAAAGCCTCTTGTCCATTATCAGGAACCTTGGGGCCCGGCGCTTGAGTAGTCTAGCCTCCACAGGATCCTCAGGAAGGGCGCCATCGGTCAAATATCGCACATAGGCATCCATCCAAGAGGGCCCTTGCTTAACCGGCAATGCCTCTTCTGCAGCTTCAATGCTTGGGGTCTGCAAGTGCTCCACATACGTTCTTTCCAGGGTCCCATCGGCTGAGGTGGCCAACCGAGATAGTGCGTCCGCCCTAGCGTTCCCCGCTCGGGGAATGTAGCTGACACAGAAGTAAGAGAACCGTAAGGCTTGGGACAGCACCTTACTCAAGTAACGGGACATGGCTGGGTCCCTAGCTTCGTACTCCCCAACGACCTGCCCAGAGACAAGCTGGAGTCTGTGAAGGCTCTCAAACACTCCGCACCAAGTTCCCCCGCCAGCCTCATCCCGGCCAGCAGGGCTTCATACTCCGCCTGGTTATTAGTGGCTGGGAACAGAAACCAGAGGGCATACTCCACCACATCCCCATCGGACTTACGAGGATGAGCCAGGCTCCGCTCCACTGGGAATGGGGGGGGGGGCATGCGTATCTCTGAGCATGGCTCTTCGCGGCAC
The DNA here is from genome assembly GCA_900491605.1 of Calamus simplicifolius. NCBI lineage: Eukaryota > Viridiplantae > Streptophyta > Magnoliopsida > Arecales > Arecaceae > Calamus > Calamus simplicifolius. Next base: position 588,555 of record UESW01003928.1, read on the forward strand.
TCCTCGGTCCAGGTGCACTCAACCAGGAAGTCAGCTAACACCTGGGACTTCATGGAAGACCTTGGCCGGATTGATAAATCAAACTTGTTCAGCTTGACTGCCCACTTAGCTAATCGACCCAAGGTGTCAGGGCAGGACAGGATAGTCTGAAGAGGTTGGTCCATAAGCACCACTATGGGATAAGCTTGGAAGTAGGGTCGGAAGCGTTGTGCGGAGACCACCAAGGCGAAGATGATCTTCTCAGTCCTGGTGTACCTGGTCTCGGCATCATGAAGCACCTTGCTTGTGTAATAGACCGGCCTCTGCACCCCATCAGCATCCATACGCACAAGCACAGAACTGACGGCCTCGGGGGAGGCTGCAAGGTACAGAAAAAGCTCCTCTCCGCTCCTCGGGTTGGACAGCAACAGTGGAGTAGATAAAAATTGCTTCAATTCCTCGAAGGCACCCTGACACTCCTTTGTCCACTCGAAGCTGTCGGCCTTGCGCAACGCCTTAAAGAAGGGCAGGCACCTCTCCGCCGATCTTGACATGAAGCGACTCAGGGCCGCTATCCTCTCGGTTAGGCGTTGCATCTCCTTTTTATTAGCTGGAGGCCTCATATCCAGGATGGCCTGAATTTTATCGGGATTGGCTTTAATCCCTGCTGGGTTACCATGAAGCCCAAGAACTTGCCTGCCGCAACCCCGAAGGCACACTTGTGGGGGTTCAGCTTCATCCGATACAGGCGTAGGTTGCTGAAGGTTTCTGCAAGATCGCGACGTGGTCGACCACGTGGGCACTCTTGGTCAGCATATCATCACATACACCTTCATGTTGCGCCCAATCTGGTCCTCAAAGACCTTATTCATCAGCCTCTGATAAGTAGCCCCAGCATTCTTCAGCCCAAACAACATCACTTTGTAGCAATAGATCCCTTTCTCGGTGACGAAGGAAGTGGCCTCCTCATCAACTGGGTCCATCCTTATTTGGTTGTACCCTGAGAAAGCGTCCATGAAGCTAAGGGCTTCATGCCCGGATGTAGCATCCACCAGCTGATCAATCCGGGGGAGTGGGAAGCTATCTTTGGGGCATGCCTTATTGAGGTCGGTGAAGTCCACGCACATCCTCCAACTCCCGTTGGCCTTACGCACCATCACGACATTTGCCAGCCAGTCGGGGTAGTGCACTTCACGGATATGACCGGCCGCCAGGAGCTTTCACACCTCCTCATCTACAGCCTTTTGTCTGTCTAGGGCGAAGCTTCTCTTCTTTTGCCGAATGGATCGGCACTCCGGCTTGATGTTGAGTCGGTGGGTGATCACTTCCTCCGGAATGCCCGGCATGTCCGATGCTGACCAGGCGAAGATATCAGCATTGGCTCGTAGGAAAGTGAGGAGCCAACCACGGGCCTCCTCCGGGAGTGAAGCTCTGATGCGAATCATCCTTGCTGGGTCCTCCCCAAGGGGAAGGCCAGCAAATGCTCAGCTGGTTCTCCTCTCCTTTCTAGGTCCCGTGAGTCCAATACTTCTGGCACGGGCGCCGGCGCCACCTCCTCCGGACTCGGAGCCATGTGGCAGCAAAGTGGGGGCGGGTTCTGCTCCCCCCACATCTCCCCGACCCCCTCACTAGTGGGAAACCTCACGAGGAGTCTTTTAGTGGAGATAACGGCATCCAAGAGGTTGAGTCCGGGCCTTCCGAGGATAGCGTTGTAGGCAAGGGGCACCCGGACCACCAAGAAGCTCATGAGAACTGTGCTATAGCGCGGAGCCGTACCAGCCGTGACAGGAAGAGTGTATCCCCCTCAACCCTCATGAATCTCCAGTGAACCCCATCAGGGGTGTGGTGACAGGCTAGAGCAGGTCAGGTGATAGATTCATGCGAACAAAAGCATCATAGTTCAAAACATCTACCGAGCTCCCACTATCGACTAAAATTCTTTTTACAGGGTGTTTTGCTATCGTCATAGATACGACAACGCTATCATCATTTTTATTAACCACCCCCTCTAAGTCCCTTTTGAAAAAAGGGATTACAGAGTCTAATTCTCCCCCTCCCTCGGCCTCTTGGGCGGTCCACCTGCCCCCCAAGAAATCATGGCCATCGTCTTCTCGGTTGGAGCATTGTCGATCATTGGTGGCGAGGGCGCCGACGGGCCAGGGGCTCCTGGATTATTCCTCTGGACGAATTTTTCCAGGTGGCCACGCTGGATAAGATCCTCTATCGCCTTTTTTAACTGGCGACAGTCGTCGGTGTCATGGTCGTGGTCCGGTGGTAGCGACAGTAAAGGTTCTTGTTGCGGGGAATCTTCGGGTTCATTGAAGGATGGCGCTGAAGATAAGACTCGCCTTCAATCTCGAGCAGGATGTGCGATATCGGCGCGAGCAGAGGGGTGTAGGGCCCGTCTCTTGGTGTAGGAGCTCGGGATGGTTGTCTGGTCGGTGAGGAGGCTCAGGCCTTCTGGGATGAGCCTCGGCAGGTTCCGGCCGGGTCGGCTTCTTGGGGATGCTCCCGCTAGCCTCGCACCGGGAGGAGTCAGCCTCGTCAGCTCGTATGTATTTCTGGGCCTGGGTCAAGAGCTCGGCGTATGAGTCGGGTAGCTTCTTATCAAGGGAGTAAGCGAAGCGAGATGGGTGAAGCCCTCGCTTCAAGGCCAAGGTGGCCACTAAGTCCTCAAGATTGTAAACTTCCAGGGCAGCTTCCTTGAACCGAGCGACGTAATCCCGCAGGGACTCACCACTCTTCTGCTGGACAGAGAAGAGGCTGTCAGCTACCCTTGGAATCTTCCTGCATGCATCAAAATGGGCCAGGAAGGCCCTTTCTAGCTGACGGAAGGAGTCAATACTCCGCGGCGGCAGGCGAGAGTACCAGGCTCGGGCAGCTTTCTTCAAGGTGGCTGGGAAGGCGATGCACATGAGTGAGTCGGTTGCCCCCTGGACCTGCATGAGAACCTTGTAACTTTCTAGGTGGTTCAGGGGGTCCGTAGTCCTGTCATAAGGGTCCAACTGAGGAAGACGGAACCGGGTGGAGATGGGCTCCTCCATGATGCGGCGAGACAGTGGCGGCCAGCTATCGTAGTCCACCTCTAGAGGGTTGGTAATCCGGCGGTAAGCTCTTCCAACCGCTGGTTATACTCATCAAGTCGACGCTCTGCTCGACGGGCTATCCCGCCATCGAAAGACCCTTCCCTCGAGGAGTCTCAGGGGGAAGAGCGGCGGGGAGGCCTACGAGGGCGCTCCGCCTCTCTCTCATGCCGCCGCTTGGGAGATGCGCTGGCGCGGCGAGAGGGCGACCGGGGCCACTTGGAGGCCTCGCGGTGGCGAGGCTTAGATGAAGCGCAGCGATGACGGGCTTCCTGGGCAGGAGACCTCCTCCGAAATGAGTGTAGGTTGGGCTGAGGGACTCCTGGCACCGACGGGAGGGGTTCTGGTTGCCGTGCAATCACCGTTCTACGTTGCAGGCCTTGGACCATTGTGGCCAAGGATTGGACTTGCGTGGCGAGAGCAGCAAACCGATCTTCTTGAGGCTGCTGTACCGGCGCTAATGCAGGAACGTTGGCTAGAGGTGCTGAGGGGCTAACTGCGGGCTGATCAGCCCCTTGACGCTGCCCCCAGCGTGACTAACAGTGGCCTCTCGTGCGCGAGTAGTCACCATCGGCTGAGAGTTTGAAGAGGGAGAAATCACTAACAGGTTCGAAGCTTTTCTCTTCCCCCCCTTCCTGGCGCGCTAATCTGTTGACGCCAAGTCACCTTCTTCGAGCGCCGGGGAAATAGATGTCCTCTTCAACGAGCTCCTACAAGAAAAGTCCCCGGAGACCGGATGTTCCGGTGGAGACCCTCCGACGCTCAAGTCAGTCACTTGGGAACAGGTGAGAACTTACTAGCCGAAGAAGCTAGCGAGAGAGTTAGGATTTCACTAGCAAGAAGACTAGGAGGCCTTAGTTTTTTCGGATCCCACTTACAATGAAAGTGCGGCCTTTTATACCTGCTCGAAGATCTGCTTTCCGTCCCAAAAGATCGCTGATTCTGGGGCGTCCTGTTTGGTAATGGACAAAAAGGCGAGGCGTGACAGTGACAAGTCGTACTGTCATCATGTGTGTCGAAGATGTCCTACATTACTTGCCAGTGCGGTCTTACAGGTGTCTGGCAGCTGGGGTTGCATTTGGTGCGCGTCGCTGGATGTGACCGCGCACAGCTGCAGGTGGTGGTGAATCGTACCCTGTAATGGGGCATGGTCATGCACAGTTGAGCATGTGCAATGAGCCATGCGCCGTTATGAGGTATGGCCACTTGCAGCTACGGGCGTACAGCGGGTCATGTGGGTGCTCCAGGTGGCCTAAAGATGTTGCTTGGTTCAAAGACCAGTCCATGTACTGAGCGTCGCTCCTGCACCCCGCGACCGGAGGGGGGCTCTCCCGCGCTCCGGGACCGGAAGGGAATCTTGGGGTTGTAATGCGGTGCCCTCTCCCCGAGACCGGAGGGGGTCTCGGGGGTGAGATGTTACTTGTGCACCCTGAGACCGGAGGGAGGCCTCAGGGTTGTAATGCAGTGCCCTCACCCCGAGATCGGAGGGGGTCTCGGGGGTGAGATGTTACTTGTGCACCCCGAGGCCGGAGGGAGGTCTCGGGGTTGTAATGCAGTGCCCTCACCCCGAGACCGGAGGGGGTCTCGGGGGTGATATGTTACTTGTGCACCCCAAGGCCGGAGGGAGGTCTCGGGGTTGTAATGCAGTGCCCTCACCCCAAGATCGGAGGGGGTCTCGGGGGTGAGATGTTACTTGTGCACCCCGAGGCCGGAGGGGGTCTCGGGGGTGAGATCTCGTTGTTACTTGTGCACCCCAAGGCCGGAGGGAGGTCTCGAGGTTGTAATGCAGTGCCCTCACCCGAGACCGGAGGGGGTCTCGGGGGTGAGATGTTACTTGTGCACCCCGAGATCGGAGGGGTCTCGGGGTGAGATGTTACTTGTGCACCCCGAGACCGGAGGGGGTGAGATGTTACTTATGCACCCCGAGGCCGGAGGGAGGTCTCGGGGTTGTAAGTGCCCTCACCCCGAGACCGGAGGGGGGTCTCGGGGGTGAGATGTTACTTGTGTACCCCGAGACCGGAGGGAGGCCTCGGGGTTGTAATGCAGTGCCCTCATCCCGAGACCGAAGGGGGTCTCGGGGGTGAGATGTTACTTGTGCACCCCGAGGCCGGAGGGAGGTCTCGGGGTTGTAATGTAGTGCCCTCACCCTGAGACCGGAGGGGTCTCGGGGGTGAGAGGTAGGGGGTCTTACGGACGCAAGGCAGAGCTAAGGGTTGAGTGACATTTTGGAGATGCGAAGTGAATCCTCGAGGCAAACACTTGGCGAAACTGACGTTAATATCGGAGGATTAGAAGGTTTTAGGGCCAAAGGGATCTCCGTTAGCTGATGTTACTGTTTGTTCTAACGGTGTTGGGGTCTCGGGGGTGAGATGTTACTTGTGCACCCCGAGGCCGAAGGGAGGTCTCGAGGTTGTAATGCAGTGCCCTCACCCCGAGACCGGAGGGGGCCTCGGGGTGAGATGTTACTTGTGCACCCCGAGATCGGAGGGGGTCTCGGGGGTGTAATGCAGTGCCCTCACCCGAGACCGGAGGGGGTCTCGGGGTGAGATGTTACTTGTGCACCCCGAGACCGGAGGGGGTCTCGGGGGTAAGATGTTACTTGTGCACCCCGAGGCCGAAGGGAGGTCTCAGGGTTGTAATGCGGTGCCCTCTCCCCGAGACTAGAGGGGGTCTCGGGGGTGAGATGTTACTTGTGCACCCCGAGACCGGAGGGAGGCCTCGGGGTTGTAATGCAGTGCCCTCACCCCGAGACTGGAGGGGGTCTCGGGGGTGAGATGTTACTTGTGCACCCCGAGACGGAGGGAGGTCTCGGGGTTGTAATGCAGTGCCCTCACCCCGAGACCGGAGGGGGTCTCAGGGGTGAGATGTTACTTGTGCACTCCGAGACCGAAGGGAGGTCTCGGGGTTGTAATGCAGTGCCCTCACCCGAGACTGAAGGGGGTCTCGAGGGTGAGATGTTACTTGTGCACCCCAAGGCCAGAGGGAGGTCTCGGGGTTGTAATGCAGTGCCCTTACCCTGAGATCAGAGGGGATCTCGGGGGTGAGAGGTAGGGGATCTTACCGGACGCAAGGCATAGCTAAGGGTTGAGTGAGATTTTGGAGATACGAAGTGAATTCTCGAGGCAGACACTTGGTGAAACTGACGTTGATATCGGAAGATTAGAAGGTTTCTGGGCCAAAGGGATCTCCGTTAGCTGCCGTTACTGTTTGTTCTAACGGTGTTGGATCAGCCACATCAGATAACATGAAGAAAAAAGGACCCACACAGACCTTTGGAATGGAAAACTCTCCAGGTGTCTCAAAACTAAGGTAATAGATGTGGCGAATGATCGAAAAAAAGAAAAGTGCTTGCTCCCCTGAACTCCTCTTTCCAAGTAATGCATCCCCTGTTTCCACAAAATTTTCCACTACCAATAGTTCTCGACTTCACTGCTGACGGTCTTGATGCCGTTTGTAGATTGATATTCTTTCATTTAAAACGAATGGAAAAACGAATTAGAAGCTTACAGTTCAGAAGAGTTTTATGATCCGTTATGGAAACGATTCAATCATTCTTGATCCATAAGCAGCTACATTACTATATAGGCAAACTGTAACACCCCAAAATAGCTCCACGTCGAATGAAACCCAAAAATTAAGGTATTTATAATGCAAATTCATCTTCTACGAGTTAACTTGTACTCGAGGCTTTTAGAGCCATATGGTTTCAATCAACTAGGAGGTTAATAGACCCGGGTCTACGAAAGTTGATGTAGTTCCGGCTTGGTAGCATACTAATAAATCCAAATATGTAAAAGTTGATGAGCATAAGAAAAGATTATCTATGAGACGGTAGTAAAGTCCCGTGATGGCCTACTAATATATTAATAGACCATGTTATGCAAAACTTGATGGGCATAAGGAAAGCTACCTATAAGATGGTAGAAGATATAGCATGCTAACAGGTTAATAGATCCGGATATACAAAAATTGATGAGTATGAGGAAAGAATTATTTATAAGATGATAGTAGAGTTCCGCAACGAGAATATCGCCTAACAACGGAAAAAGATTGTAATATCATAAAATAAACTTGTATTAAATGAAAAAAAAATTTAAGTGCTTATAATTGAAGTTTATCTGCTATCAATTAACTTACATTCAAATTTTTTTAAAGCCATATAATTTCAGCCTACTAAACCCAACAACGAACACAAAGAAGAGGATTTAACTCCAACTGCCTATATACTGTTCCATCTCATTTTTGTTTGTAATGTTTATCATGGCAAATAAGATAAAACAAATTCCTTATTCAAAGCATGACGCTGCTGCAATATTTTACATTTAATGAAGATGCAATGAACTACAGCATGAGTGAGGATACTGCCACCATCACGTGGGATAAGGTGAAATTTCAAAAAATAATGTTTGGATGTCAAAAAGTTATTACAGAAATAGAAATATAATTTTCTTGGAATAACTTTTTTTCTTGTTATTCCAGATTTTTATTTGGTTTGAAATCTGGTATTCCACCTTATTTCAGTATAATTAATACAATATTATTACAAATGGTGTTTGGATGACCTGGGAATAAGCATGTATTTCATTAGGAATAGATGAAAATTTTTTTAGAAATTTTAAAATTATTTCTGACCAAATGATAAGAAAAAATGGATTATTAATTTCTTTATTAATATAATTACTTAAATAAATTATTTTAATTAATTAATTTATTATTATGATTTATTAAAAGTTTGCATACTATGTATATATTAGTAATGGCTAGCAAGAGAAAAGTGATTTATACCATTATCATTTTACGGTGGACATTGTTATGTACATATATTAGTAACAGTTGACTAAGGCTATATCTTTTCCTTCTTTATATTTAATATCATAAATTTTTTTGATAGAGAAGATAATAATCAATTTTTTTTCAACCACTGTCCTTTGAATACGATAAATGGGAATAGAATTATTCCATGAGAAAGCATATAAAACAAATTCTAGAATAAAAACAATTGATCGAAATATCAATTTCTAGAGGATCCATCACCTTTTTGATGCCTGTTTAAGGGAATAGCATGGCATAAAGCCCTATTCCAACCAGAAATAGGGCCATCAAAACAATACCAAAGGGTTAAGCAATCAAACTGTGAACTACAGCGTGAGCGAGGATACTACCACCACCAGCTGGGTTGAGGCAAATATCCATAAGGGTTTGGTTTAACGAATCAAACCGCAACGAAAAGCTGTCCACGAATCAGGTAGGTAGGTGAGAGCAGTTGAAAATTCACGTCTTTGAATTAAAAGATAAGGCCTATGGAGCACCAACAACTTGGATTTCTAGTACAACTTTAAGAAAATAGAAGGTTAGAGCAAAGTGGAAATGCTATAGGTGATTAATCAAGTGAGATCAATTGCTTGAACCTCACAAATTCATGAAAAGAAAGAGCAACTTTTAAAAATTACATGCCATTCTCCAACAGGGTAGCATGCACATAATAGTAATGAACGGAAGCACAGGAACATCCATTAGTAGCCACAAAACTAAATGGCAAGAGAAAATTGCATGAACCAAGTGAAGCACTGAAATCTCTCACTGTCCCAGAAGGATACTCTTTTCAATTATACAGATAGATATCGACTAGAAAAAAAAAAAGACCTGATATTGGAATAATTCATCTGACGTTTAAGTTGGTCATGGTGCCATATCACCCCAAAAAGGACTTGCTCACGGTTATGGTATGATTTTTTTTCCCTTCAACATGCAGTTCATATATGCTTTTCAACATGTGAAAAAGAAAAGAATGGCCGTATAAAAAGAGTACTCACATATGCTTTTCTGAGGAGCAACTGAGCAAGCCCCCAAGAGTGAGATGCCAACCAGCTGCACCGAAAGTTGTCGGCTAGAGGCATAATGGCATGACATGGCCCTTATACAACCAAATTTCTGATATCCTTTTCATGGTATGCGATATGACCATAAGTCAAAGCACTGAATACCTGCATCAAAGATTTTCAGTGCTTTGATGACACACGCATCTCATTCTTCAAGTGTAAGGTCATTTACCTGTTCGCAGAAGAGTTAAAAGGTCAAAATTCTAAAATATTTACAATGGCATTCCAAGCCTAAAAATGAAATGAGATTTTAATACTCCAGGATTTTAGCAGCTCACTGAGCAACAGGGGGTCAAAATACAGTCGCTCATATTTCCCTATGAAAACCTTCCATCCTTCATGCTAAAGCAAAAAATAGGTTATCGATGGTTTAAATATGTGTCAATTTTAATACACTGCTGCATTAGTCATATCTTTCAGGAGCTTTAAGTCTGATACAACATCAGTTCTTCATCAACCTAACAATCGATAAATTAAAGAATTAAAAAAAGAAGTTAACTATGAATGGAACTTTTTTGTCCTCAAATTTAGACTATTTAATATCTCTGTTATTTCTTCAATTCTAGCGTGTGAAAATCTCCAGCAGTAAACTTTTCGTTAATGCCCTTTATTTCAATTAAGCTGTGACCTGGCTCTTTCTTCACTCCACTGCCCTTCAATAGCCTCCTTGCTTCTGCAACTCCATCCCATCTGCCATCTGAAGCATACAAGTTTGACAAGAGCACATATGGTGAACTTGTGCTAGGTTGAAGCTCCAACATCTTTCTTGCTACCCTTTCCCCAACAACGACATCTCTATGAAGCCAACATGAAGACAGCAAGCTGCCCCAGATGACCAATCATTCTCAAAAGGAGATGCTTTAACATACACTTCAGCCTCTTCTAATCTCCCAGCTCGACCCAACATATCAACCAAACAAGATACATGCTCAATTTTGGGAGATATAGAATGAACTTCCTTCATGGAATTATAATAAGCTAAACCTTCATCTACTAATCCTGCATGGCTGCAAGCTGTTAGAAGCCCAATGAATGTCACAGAGTCTGCTTTTACACCTGCTGTCTTCATCTGCTCAAAAATTTCCACAGCACTCTTACCATAGCCATGATTTCCAAGCCCAATGATCATTGTGTTCCAAGAAACCAGATTTCGGTTGAGAAGGTGTTCAAATGCATGATTAGCATATGTAATGCAACCACACTTGGCATACATGTTGATGATAGCATTGTTGACCCCAACATCTAAATCAATCCTAGTTCTGATGAGACGAGCATGGATCTGACGACCATAATGAATTGAAGCAAGCTCGGCACAAGCAGACAGAGCACTGGATAATGCAAAGTCATCAGGCTTGATGCCGAAGGCATTTTCCATGACCTCCATCTCTCTGTAGACCATCAAACCCTTGGCATGCTCTCCACAATGGGAACATGCAACAATGTATGTAGTACATGTAATGGCATCCCTTTCTGTGATTGATTGGAAGACACTTTCTACCTCATCCATGGAACCGCATCTCGAGTACATGGTCAAAATAACATTGCCAACAAATGCTGAACGGTCAAGCCCAAGCTTGATTGTTTGGCAATGAAGTCCTTGTCCTGTTTTCAAATCCTCTAAGCTGGTGCAAATTCCATATGCAGCCACATAAGAGAACTGATCAGGATGCAGACCTTGTTGGTTCATTAGTCTGAACAACTCCAGACCTTTTTCCAGTTGTAAGTTCTCTGCAAAACCTGTGATCATTGCATTATAAGATACAGAATTGGGTTCTGAGACACGGCTAAAGATGGTGAAGGCATCATCAAAGCAACCACATTTCATGTACATTGACATAAGAGAGTTGCAAACGAAAGAAATGTTATCATATCCAGACTTGAGTGAGTGGGCATGAACCTGTTTGCCCTGACTCAGGGCCAAAATGCTTGCGCACGCACTGAGCACACTAGCATAGATGTACTCATTGGGCTGTAGTCGCATTTGAGCAAAGAGGCCTAAAGCCATTAAAGGTTTGCCCAGACTGATCATAGCCAGAAATCATAGCTGACCATGAGACAAGGTTTCTGTGGGGCATCTCATCAAAAATTTTATGTGCAGCTTTAAAATTGTTGCACTTGGCATACATGTTGATTAGATGATTTGAGAGAATAAGATCAGATCCCAAACCCATTTTGATGATAACAGCATGAATAGTGACACCATGGTTGGAAACCTTGGTTTTGGAGCACTGCTGCAGAAGTGCACCCAGCCTCCTCAGGATCATTACCATACAAGTGCATAAATTGCCAGCTATACTCAGCAGTCAAGAAATCAATGCACCTGAAAAATGATAACAGGGACATTTTAAGATCGAACATGACGAATGGCATATCTTTTCTACAAGACAAAGCATTCAAACACTGAGGGAACTGAAAAGCCAATTATCATATAGCAGTTCCAAACCAGCCACCTTGAGATATTGATCGTATGGAATTATTCAATGGAAAATGATCATCGACAATCATAGCAAAATCCATTACTTTTGTTCTTTTCAGCTATCGCACCATTGAAAGCATTTGCTACCTCAATTATATATGTAAGTTTCTGTCAAAAGAAAAGAAAAGGACTTACAAACATGAAGTGGAAAAGGCCCTCATAATGCCGATAGAACCACCATCAAGATTGTTTGGAAGCAAGTAGTACCACCATCAGAAATGATCCTGACAAAAGTGGCATTAGATCCTCTATATGTCTAAATAGCCCTCCACATATCATAAAGTAACTGCAAGATAATCAGAGCCAAGCACCCGTATAAATGTAAGACCAATCAAATCACCTCAAAATTAGCTCTACCTAGGAGCAATAAACAATCTGTAATACCTTATAGAACCACATGTTATTCTTTTCAGATGCAAATATTATGATTCTTAAAAGTCAAAACAACAGTCGGTAATTTGGCCATGAAATGAAATCAATCTATCTATTAGACTCTCTATGCTTGAAAATACTTGAACACGTGAGGCTTGATATGCTGGTCCAAGCCTGGCCAGCCAGACTTTGAGCCATAATTATATATGCATATGGAATTCAAAAATATCTAAGGTAGTGTTTGAAATAGGAAATAAGAGGGGATATCCTTGGATATTCCCTCTTATCCCCAAAAGCCATAACTATAAGGGATAGCTGGGAATAAAGTTAACCAAAGGGATAATCCATGGTTAACCATGGTTAACCATGGGATATCCCCTCAATTTATTCCCTAGAGAATGCAGGAATAGCTGGTTATCCCTCCAAATAAGAGTAAAAAAAAATTATCCTATGGATTTACCTTTTTGCATTGATATGATCAATGGAATAGCCAAGGGATATCCCTAGGGATAGCTAGGGAACAAACTCTATCCCGTACACTTATCCATGGATAATATTTTTTCTATCAAACACTACCTAAGGGTTTGAATAGTAGAATAATCTTTTACTTGATATAATTTACATGTATAAAAAATATTTGGCAAGAACAAAGGTCAAAGACCTGATTTGCAGTCTTGCTGATAGCTAACAATGCTATGTCATCTCTCATTGGGCATGAGATGTCCCAACAACAAAGCACTGACCGAAAATGTGCTACTGGCACACATCTTATACAAATTAATTAATGCTTTGTGCCAACATTATACAGCTTGGCATGCTATGAACTGACACAGTCCAAAATTCTAAATATTTAACAGAAAACATGTAATTTATTTCAAAGCAGTGTTTTACAAGGTGCATTATACGATTTTAAAAAAGATTTTGTAATAATTATCACAGTACTATATTTAGTTATTTAAAATACTAGTTATGTAGGGGTTACTTACTAGATTACAAATCTAACAAGAAAGCCCTTCTTCTCAAACACAATCTCCTCAAAAACCAAGCAAATACAATTAATTTACGAATCAAAATATAGCCCCTGGAGTCCCTTAGTAGCTTTAAGTACCACATCAAACCCATATTATTTTCTTAATTTAATTAATCTCTAAAATTTCATGCAAGATACAAATATTCATTACTAATCAAGTTCACTAATAAAAAATTTTTAAAATATATTTTTACCGGAATTCTTGGTCTGTCGCTGGAAACTTGCTGAAGCAAACCAGCAACGTAAACCTAGACTTGGATTTTTTTTTTCCCCCTAAATTTACCATCAAATAATAATATTTACCTATTTAAAGATAATAGTGTTGGAGTTTACCTTAATCGGGCCGTCTTGAATCGAACTTCGCTCGTCCGAGATGGTCACCGGACGACGGTGGCGCGGCGGGAGGTAACGGCAGTGGGCCTCGGCAGCGAAGAGGAGAAGAAGAAGAAGAAGAACAAGAGAAGAAAGAGTGAGAAAGAAAAGGAGGGAGGATGCCCGCAAGACGGCTCTCGGAGGGCACGAGCGGCGGTAGCTCGTCCGGGTAGACAAGGGGCGGACGGGGTCGGGGCGTACAAGGATCGGGGTTTTGAAGCGCCTGCGGCCCAAACTGACCTGGGCTGGCTCATGGCCCGCGTCGGCCCAGGTCATCGCACCTCACCTCCGGTGGCGCAAGAATCGGGGAAGAACGAAGAGCGGCGACGGCGGGGTGCTGTGGGATTGGAGGGGTCGAGGCCATCGGGGGCGGCGGCGGCGGCGGCGTTGGTGGTACAGTTGGACTTGATGGAGGCTGGCCGAATGCTGATTATGGGAATTGCTGCTGAAATCTGTCATTCCGTACGGGCATGATTGGGCTTCACAACCTATAAAATAGTTTTTATGCTAGAGACGTTGAAGATGATCCTTCATGAAAGACCCTCTAATATTCAAGTCATCGAAAATCGACAATCAATCGCTGAAGAGTCTCTTCAGGGGTAGGTTTTGAGAGCTCTGAGTAGAGCGTTAATGGTGAAAAGGGGTAAGCAGAGGTAGAAGGAGAGTGGGCCAGTAAGCAAGTGCGCATACCTGAGAAGTCGGGAGACGATTCTATTTATAGAGGATCAACTGATTTCTTGGGGGGCGTCGTGGGTCCGAAAGCTGTTAGGATTCGAATCCAGTTTGTTATGAGGTCAGTAAGATTCGTATCTTGTTAGTTAGAGGATCAACGGCTGGGAGAGCTGGTTGATGTCTTGAGATTCGAAGACGGTGTAGGCTTCAGGGCTCTAGGCCACTCTCGAGTATGATTTTTGTTTAAACTCTCCCGCGTCGGATTCCACAGATGTGCTTGAGTGCCCTGGTCTGGTTGGGGTACAGATAGCTCGGCTGGCGAGGCACAATGGATAGGAATGGCTCGGCTGAGGCCGAGAGATGGGAATAGCTCGGCTGAGGTCGAGAGACAGGGATAGCTCGGCTGACGCCGAGAGATGGAGATAGCTCGGTGGAAGCCAAGAGAGATGGGGATAGCTCGACGGAGACCGAGAGAGATGTTATAACTCGGCTGAGGCCGAGAGAGACGTCATAGCTCGGCTGAGGCCGAGAGATGTGATCCGCGCCTTGGGAATCCTTGGCTCGCTGAGGGGCTAAGGCGCTCCAATCCACTGAGGCTGATTCATCTCTAGCAGGTATTGCACAGTAAGTGGGAGTCAGGGTTGATCCTAACCCCTTGCACGATTATTAATGCAACATCGATTTTACCCCTCAACACATGCCCCCCACTCCCTAGTTCGAAGCATAAGTTCGGGCGTAGGGAGTATAACTCCAGGTGGCATGATCTGAATGAGTTTGGATTTGATAGCCTGCGTAATGATGCCCTAATTAATGTTGCACGGCCGCCTTGCCTTTACGAGACAGATCTGTCGCTTCCTAGGGGCAACGGTTGGGGAAGTGCCACATAGCAAATCCCGGTTTTCACGGCGCCTGCAACGACGGTTCTGGGCGTTCCGATCAAGACGCCTTATCTTCTCTTTGAGGCGGTGTCCTTCGGAAAAAAGCAAAGTCGAAACAGCATCATTCTCATTCGCAGCGCCCTTTCGTTCCTTCTTGGAGAATCTTGTTCCCTTACTTCCTTTGCAACGTCACTTGGTGTTTCTTTCAACCAACAGCATGGTGAGGCCTAGCGACCTGGTCTCAGAAATTGTTGCCGAGGATTTGGAGAGAAAATGCCAGAAGTATGGCATTCCCTCCCGAGCATAGAGTCTTGCAAGAGCTGGAGGGCGGGATCTTTCTTTATGAAGATAGCCTGAAGGCAGGCCTCCGATTTCCCCTTCACCCCTTAGCGAAAGAGATCATGAGGTTCTATAACATATGCCCGACAATGGTGGCTCCTAACAGCTGGCGGAGTATCATCGGGTTTATCTCGATGTGTAACCGGGTTCACGTAACAGCAACTCTATCCATGTTCCGTGTTTGTTACCATCTGATGTCCGGGAGGAGCTCGGAGTGGTCCTATATCGGACCTCGGAAGTCATTCAGGACAATCATGGATAAACCGTCGTCCATAAAGGAATGGAAGGTTCGATTCTTTATCATCGAAGGGAACATCGGTTCCGGCTTCCCGCAGGGATAGAGAAACCCTGTTAGGGATATGGAAGTGCATCCAACCCTATCCGAACGAAAGAAGGAGGACCTAGGGGTCCTTCTTGATGGTCGAGTGTTATCGGCCAATGTCTTACTATCGGAGGAGGCTCTTTTTGCCACCGGACTTAGTCCCGTCGACGTATAAGGTAAGTCTTTTTCTTTCTCCCTTCCATTGATTTCATTCGAGCGAGTATATCTCGATCTAATTGTTCGCCTACTGCGCTTGCAGCCAAGAGATCTGCGCTGGAGGGCCGCATAAAGAAAGAGTTGGGCAAGCGCCCGAGAGAGGCTGGTAGTGCAGAAAGGTGTAAGCCTGAGAAGAAGGTTCATCTTTCTGGAGAGCACTCGCTGGAGGCTGGGCGAGTTAGAGCTAGCCTGCGCTCTTTACCATCAAAGAAAGAGGATGTGGGGGAGCCGGCAGTGAGAGAGGGTCCCCTCAGTTGGAGGAGGGAGCAATAGCCATGACGGAGGAGCAGAAAGCGGAGGAGGACCCAGAGAGGGTGGCCGAGATCCCTTGTCCTTTGATGGTGGAGATAGTGGATAGCCCGGACGAGGCTCCGTTGGAAGTTCAGGGTGAGCCTATCGTTGAAGGGCCTCCCTCGGAGGGATTAGAGGGCGGTGACGTTGGGCCAACAGTAACGGAAGCTCGAGAGGAGTTTCATGCTGGAGAGCTTCCTCCTGAGGAGGCTAGAGGAGCGGGTGAACATGTTGAAGCTTCGGTGGAGCCCGCGGGGGAGGGGCAGGTGCCGGTGATTGAAGAAGGACCTTTGGGTGAAGAAGGAGGACAGGATGATGACCTTCCAGCTGAAGCTTCTCCCACTGAAGCCTCGGGAACATTGAGGCTTGAGCTGGCCGAGATATCCGAGGAATCACAGGCCAGACTTTTGCTGAAGGAGGCCAGGAGATTGCAGGCTTCTCAGTCTGAGATTGCCCGGACTGATCCCTCAGATGGGCAACCTGGCAGTTTGGATTCGGCTATCGAGGAGGCGTTCTCTGCTCTGATGAGGTCGGCATTGTATCCGAGCACGGGTCCTTTGATGAACGAGTTTGCGGACTTGGACCTTATCGACACCGCATTCAGTCAGCGGAATGTGGCGAAGGATGTTCATCTTCTCCCTGAGATCAACAATTCCACCCTCATGGAGCTAGCTAGGTCTTACACCTTCCGAGTGAGTTGCTATCCTAGAGTAGTGGGTGCTTTCTGGTTAACTTGATCGCGCTTTCTTATTTGGGTGTTGTTTCGCAGAGCGCTCTGATCAATAGGGCACTGTGCTAGCGTTTGAGCCTGGCGATAGGTGCCAGCATTCAGGCCAAGAGAGTCAGTACCGAGCTCTGATTGCGAGCAGAGGCGTCCGATAAATTTGAGCGAGTCCTGGACACCGCCAACAAGAACTTGGCAAGGGCGAGGGGATTGCATCAGGCCGCCCTCGATGACGTATCCAGATTAAGGCTCGAAGTTAAGGAGCTACATGGACTTCAGGCGAGGTATGACGAAGTATGCTCGGAGTTATCACAGGTCACATCCAGATATGCCGAAGAAATGGAAACTGCTAGGAAGCAGTTCGACGAAAGTCGAGACAAGCTGGGGAGAGAAGCTGCCGAGAAGAATTGCCTGAACAGAATGCTTGGCAAGTCGGAGGAGAAGGTCCGGCAGCTAAATCATTGCATTGTTGCCATGGATAATAGGATCAGGTGGCATCAGGAGAAAATGGCTGATGCGTGTCGTAGCGCAACGATTAAAACACCTTAATTTCACTATTAGAATAGCGAGAGTAAGGGATCGATTCCACATGGACTTTAGCGATTATCTTGAAATAAATTTATAAATTTAACTAAATAGATAACTGAATAGATAAGTAGTAGTGCAAAATAATCAAGATATGGCCTATCTTATAAGAGCACGGCCCGTACCCGTAGATCACGGCCCGTCCCTTTTAAGAATAGATCAATCTAAATTATTTTCACTTAAATAGAATTCAATAACAATTAAATATGAATAAAGTTTTATTTCAATAATATCCAAGAGTGCATATTAAAATCTAAAATAGAAGAGTTTTATTTGCTAACATTTAAAAGGCAATAAAAAGCAATGAATTAAATGGCTGAACCACGCCAGGCTGAAAGCAGGTTGAACCGGGCCGAACCAAACCGGGCAGAAGACTCTGTAGACGCCTCTAAGCCACGAACAAAGCATCCACCAAACCCACGGACAGCCGCCTGGTAACAGAACACCTCCACAGCATCAAAATCACAAACAGATCCTCCCGAATTCTTCACGGTACGGACTAGAACGATGAACAGAGACTCTGTTCTTCCTCCACCTCCAAGCCAGAGCTCGCACGAATTCACGGACGAACACCGCACTAGATCACGAACCACGGATTGCTCCCCAACGCCCACGGATGCAAAATAGCCTCTCCCTTGCTCACCAACCCTTGATTGGATCTCGGGGACTCCTATTTGTAGAGGCTCGAACGCGAAGAAGATGCGGCGAAGTAATTCTGTTGCCAAAACAGAGAGACGCGGAAGCAACGAAGAAAATCCTAGATAAATCATGAATAAAATCCAAATTCCTTCTAGATGAATGTAATTCATTCAATTTGATAACTTCCTATCCAATTTATTCCTTAAATGGTGGAGGAAAAGATTAGATTGGAATCGGAGAAGAATCATGCGGAAACAGGTAAGTTGGGCTGAGAAAATGATGAAGTCGGGACTGGGTTTGCCGACTTTACTTTAAAATCCGTGCTAAAACAGATAAATCAATGTAAAATTAATTCCGGGCTCATCTTAAATCCGATTTGGGTGCTGTTTACGTAATTAAATTTCTAAAATCAAGCTCTTTAAGTTGATAAGGTTTTTCCTAAAATATTATATAAAATATTAGAATATTAAATAATAATAGGTACGTTAAATTATTAATTAATAGGTTTAATATTAATTATTTATGCATTTATCACTCCCCCCAACTTGAATCTTACTCATCCTCGAGCAAATAAGAAATTTAGAAATATGTACCAAGCTAGTCCAAGAATTGATAGTTATCTTACAGTTCTTCTTAAAAATTTCTGGTTAGATCATAAGGGAGGTACTTCATTGGATTATTAAGTTTACCCATTTAGTGATAAAGTGTAGTCCATAAGAATTTATAGAAGTCTTCCTTCACCACCTTTCCACTTCTTTAATTAAGTCTTCTAACTTAATTTGGATTGGGTGTAATGTCTTTTGTATTTTGGTTCCGTTGTGTACAGTCAGTGCAATGTCCTAACCCCTTGCTTTCTAATTAACCCTTGTAGCGAGCTTTAGGCCAATGGCTCCCAAACCAATTGGTTTTAGGGCATTAGGTGTAAAACACCCCTCGGACTTACTGACTCGAGTCAAAAAGGCTTTAGGTAGGACTGACTCTACTTAGGTTCTTTTACATTTCCACCTTTTTATGCGAACAACATCACTTTCTTAGGTGACGGGGCCCGGTTACTCAGTGAAAAATATTAAGAACCTAATTTATTAACTTTAAGAAAGATTTTTTTTTTTGAATGACATTTTCACCCATACCCTTATTAAGTAGATTGTACTATTAAGATCAGTAGTAAGGAGGGTCTGAAATTATTCTAAAAATTTTTCTGGGCTAAACCCTACCTTTTATTAGGTTTTCTTAATAATTATTCCTCAATATCTCAAAAATAATCTAACCATTAATTCATTAATAGACTGCTTGATTAACTTCAAATCGAGACAGAATTTGGTACACACATCTGATATAGTTTTACTCGAGATTTACTTATTCTTTTTCCTCTCCCCCCAACTTAATTTCCATTGTCCCTAATGGAAGAAAAATTAATTTCAAGGAAAGATACTACCTGGTAGAGTATTTGAAGTTGCATTATTTAATTGTTGCCATCTTCTTTCAATCTGCTTTTGTTGCTCTTCTCTGGTCATACTAAAAGAACATACTAAAAGAATAAAAAGCTAAAAATAACTAATAAACTTGGTTGCCTCCCAAGAGCGCTAAGTTTAAAGTCTTCAGCCAGACTGTGCTACTTATTATGATAATGTTGGGTTCACAAGATCAATTGATTCAACAACTTCTCCATCATTAATTTCTTCTATATATATGGCTTCAACCGCTGGCCATTTACTTTGAATGTATTTCCCTGCTTGGGGTCTTTAAGCTCTACAGCTCCAAGGGAAAATACTTGAGTTACTATAAAAGGTCAATTCCATCGTGAACGAAGTTTTCCAAGGAAAAGATATAATCTTGAATTGTAAAGCTATACTTTTTGATTTGGTTCAAAAAATTTTCTACTAATAAATTTATCATGATATGCCTTGGTTCGTTCTTTATAAATTTTTAAGCTTTTATATGCCTCATTTCATAGCTCTTCTAACTCATTCAATTGGAATTTCCTATTGACACCTGTATTTTTCATATCATAATTAAATTGCTTGATGGCCCAAAATGCATAGTGTTCTAATTCTACAGGTAAATGACAGGCTTTTCCAAATACGAGCCTGTAAGGAGACATTCCTATTGGAGTTTTAAATGCAGTACGATAAGCCCATAATGTATCATCCAAACGTTCTGACCAATCTTTCCTATCAGGTCTCACCATTTTCTCAAGGATATTTTTAATTTCTCTATTTGATATTTCAACTTAGCCACTAGTTTGGGGATGATAAGGTGTAGCTACCTTATGAGTAATTCCATATTTGTTCATTAATCCTTCGAAGTGTCTATTCGTGAAATGTGTACCCCCATCACTAATTATAGCCCTTGGGCATCCAAAACGACTAAGGATATTATGCTGAATAAACTTGATTACAACTTTATGGTCATTGGTTCGAGTTGCCATGGCTTCAATCCATTTTGACACATAATCAACTGCCACTAGAATGTATTCAAATCCAAAAGAGGAAGGAAATGGGCCCATAAAATCAATACCTCATATATCAAAAATTTCTACAACTAAGATAGGGTTTAGAGGCATCATGTCTTTTCGAGATATATTTCCTGTTTGTTGACATTGGAGACAATTACGGCTAAATTCATTTGCATCTTTAAAAGAGTTGGCCAATAAAACCCACTTTGTAGTACCTTTGCTGCAGTTTTCTTTCCACTAAAATGTCCCCCACAGGCAAGAGAATGGCAGAAGTTAAGTATACTCTTGAATTCACTCTCTGGGACACATCGCCTAATCACCTGATCCGAACAATACTTAAATAATTTAGGGTCTTCCCAAAAGTAATATTTGACTTGTGAGAAAAATCTATCTTTTTCTTGTTTTGTCCAGTGGAAAGGTACTTTTCCTGTTGCCAAATAATTCACAATGTGGGCAAACCAGAAAAGACTGCTATGGGAAATTAAGAATAGCTGCTCATCAGGGAACTTATCTTGATTATTTCTTTATTGTATTCTACTGAGATCCTAGAGATATATCTGCTACCATATTTTAGAACCCTTCTTATTTAAGATTTTTAGATCAAATTCTTGTAGTAGAAGGATCCATCTAATCAGTCTGGGTTTTGTATCCTTTTTTGATATAAGATGCCTCAATGCTGCATGATCTGAATAAACTAAAACCTTAAACCCTAACAGATATGATCTAAACTTTTCTAGGGCAAACACAACTGCTAGTAATTCTTTTTCAGTGGTAGTATAGTTTATTTGTGCATCTGAAAGAGTTTTGCTAGCATAATAAATTACATGAGGTTCTCGATTGAATTTCTGTCCTAGAACTGCCCCTACAGCATAATCAGAAGCATCACACATGATTTCAAAAGGTATGGTCCAATATGGGGGTTTGATAATTGGTGCAGTGGTCAAAGCAGTTCGAAGAATGTTATAGGCTGTTAGACAATCTTTATCAAAATTAAAAGAACTATCCTTGGTCAACAAATAACATAATGGTCGAGAAATTTTACTGAAATCTTTGATGAAGCGTGTATAAAAACCAGCATGACCAAGGAAAGATCGTATTTGTTTAACTGAGGTTGGGGGTGGTAGATTTGAGATCAATTCAACCTTGGCTTTATCAACCTCAATACCTCGCTCTGAAACAATGTGTCCGAGCACAATTTCCTCACGGACCATAAAATGGCTCTTCTCCCAACTTAGGACTAAATTCATTTCCATACATCGTTTTAGTACCTTAGTCAAGTTTTTGAGGCAGCTATCAAATGATGCACCAAAAACTGAAAAATCATCCATAAATACTTCCAAAAATTGACCAATCATATCAAAAATATGGCCAACATACATCGTTGAAACGTGACTGGTGCATTACAAAGACCAAATGGCATGCATCTAAAGGCAAATGTTCCAAAGGGACAGGTGAAGGTGGTCTTTTCTTGATCTGCAGAAAATATTGGGACTTGATTGTATCCTGAATATCCATCTAAGAAACAAAAGAAACTTTATCCCGCTAGCTGTTCTAGAATTTGATCGATAAAAGGCAAAGGAAGGTGGTCTTTCCTAGTCACAGCATTCAACTTTTGATAATCTATACACACTCTCCAACTAGTTGATGTACGAGTAGGAATTGATTCGTCCTTTTCATTTTTAATCACGGTAATACCTGATTTTTTAGGTACTACTTGGATTGGACTGACCCATTGGCTATCTGAAATTGGATAAATGATGCCAGCATCAAGCCATTTTACTACTTCTTTCTTAACAACATCCCTCATGTTCGGATTTAGCCTTTGTTGCATGTCTCTATGTGGTTTGGCTTCAATTTTACTATGAATGTGGTGCATGCAAACGGAAGGGTCAATTCCCTTAATATCAGCTATTATCCATCCAATTGTCTCTTTATGTTCTTTAAGTACATCTACCAATTTATCTTTTTGCTCATAGGTTAGGGTAGATGCAATGATTACTGGAAGGGTGTCATTGGGTCCAAGGAATGAATATTTTAAGTCATCTGGAAGAGGTTTCAATTCTTGTTGGGGTGGTTCTTCCAAGGATGGTATTAAAGGACCTGGTTTAGTTGGAAGTGGTTCATATTTTATAGTCCAAGGAGGGATGGTGTCGAACTTAGGGGGTTCTAATAACATATTTATCTCTTTGGTATACTCATCAATATCAAAGTCATTTATTCCAAAATATGTAAGACATGTTTGTAAAGGATCAGAATCAATCAAACTTTGAAATTTCTTATCTATTACTTCCTCTATCATGTTTACTTCATTTAAATCATATACAGGTGGTCCTTGGGAAGCATTAAAAATATTTAATCTCATCTTCTTGTTTCTAAAAGATACATCCATCACACCTGTTCTACAATTTATGCATGCATTAGCGGTAGCTAGAAAAGGTCTTTCAAGAATGATGGGAATTTGGTTAGGATTACCGCTAGATTTCATATCTAACACAAGGAAGTCGATAGAAAAATAGAATTCATCCACCTTTACTAATACATCTTCCAATATTCCACGAGGTTCTTTGACTGATCTATCTGCCAATTGTAGTGTTACTGTCGTGGGTTTCAACTCTCCAAATCCAAATAACTCATACACTGAACTGGGGATAAGGTTTACACTCGCACCCAAATCTAATAATGCTTTCTTGATTGTGAAGTTTCCTATGACACATGATATAATCGGGGTACCAGGATCTTTTAGTTTGGGTAGGGTTATTTGCTGAACAACTGAGCTGACTTGCTCAGTCAAATGTATCTTTTTTGGTATTTGTGTCTTGGCTTTCCGTTTTTGTGTGTATAGATCCTTCAAAAATTTGGCATAAGCTAGAACTTGCTTGATAGCATCGAGAAGAGGTAAGTTTATTTGGACTTGCTTAAATAACTCAAGCATCTCATTCATTTTTATATTCTTCTTATCTGAAGGCAAAGGAGATTCTAAAGCACTAGGGAATGGGGCTTTAGGTATGATTGCTTGATCATTGAATTCCTTTTCTTCTTCATTTCTTCTCTCTTCTGGTTTAGCCACTTCTAATTTCTGGGTTGGTTCATGTGGGTTCAATGTATTTCCACTTCTGAGAGTCATGACTGATTTAGCATGTTCTGGGAATTTGTCAGGACTATTGGAACCTTCACCCATGAATTGTCCTTTCGAGTTATCGATAGGCTGACTAGGTAACTTACCCTCCTCCCTTCTATCGAATGCTGTGGCTAATTGACCTATCTAAGTTTCTAGTTTTGCAATAGATTGTGTGTGGGAGTGAAGGATTTGGGTATTCATTTCTAGCCCTTTCAATGCTTGTAATATTTTATCTTCAAAAGTAGGCTGATTATTCAGTGGAGGTTGTGGGATGTTTGGGTATTGTGAATATGACATGCTTCTAAAATTGATTTCTTGATAATTAGGTCTAATCGATGAATTGGCTATAGGTTGAGGTTTCCAAGAAAAATTTGGGTGATTTCGCTAGCCAGGATTGTAAGTATTTGCAAATGGATCATTTCCTGTTCTAGGAGTTATCGGGTTTGGGCTTGGTGGGCTTGCTCTTGAACAAGTTCAGGAAATTGGTATGCAGCTGGGCATTCACCTATAGAATGGGTTGGACTCGAACAAATTATGCAGACCTCATGTAATTGAGTAGATGGGGAAGAGATGTTTCCAACTTATAGAATTCGGTCAAGTTTATGGGATAATTCATCTACCTTAGTATAGATATATGTAGAATGACCTATTTCATATATTCCACATCTTTTAGGTTCTACGGGAAGGTCTCGACGAGCAACTGACATGTGATGTAATGAATTCTCACTCAATGTCTCAAAGAGTTGCCAAGCTTCATGTTTATTTTTTAACATAAATGTCCCACCACATGAAGCATCAACCATCTGCCGATGCTTTTCTGATAAACCATCATAAAAGCACTGAACCAGTTGCCATTTGGGTATAGCATGATGTGGACATTTTCTAATCAGTTCTTTGAATCTCTCCCATGTCTCATGGAACATTTCTCCATCTCTGTCTGGGAAAAACTTGTTATGGCTTTTCTAATTTGATTCGTTTTTCCTATAGGAAAATATTTCTTAAGAAATTCTCTCTGAAGATGATCCCAAGTTGAAATTATAACAGTGTCCAGTGAATTTAACCAATACTTGCTTTATCTTTTAGGGAAAAAGGGAATAACTTAAGCCTAAGTGCATCATCAGAGAAATTTTGAATCTTGACAGTTGAGCAAATTTCTAAGAATTCATCTAAGTATTTGTAGGGATCCTCATTTGTAAGTCCATAGAAAGATGGTAACATTTGGATTAGACTTGACTTAATTTCATATTGGACAACCTCTACTGGAGGCACTTGAATGCAGGGAGAATAGGTATACCTTGAAGGAGTGAAATACTCTTTTAATTGTAGTGGTTGATTATTTTCATTATTAGGATCCATAATTCTGAGTCTGTTTGCTCTAATAGTTCTTTCTATCTCAGGATCTAAGGGTATAAGGTTAGATTGCAACGATCGGCGACCAAGCATACACCCTAACAATGACTCTAAAGCAAACAGTAATTCAGTTTTATTATTATTATTATTATTATTATTATTATTATTTAATAGAAGAAAAAGAGGAAAATTCTAAAGAAAATACCCTAAAAATTTATAAAACTATGAGGAATGAATAATTTAATTAGGGTTTAATAATTCTTAGCAATCAAGTTAGCAAAGATTAGACTCTCTATTCTAGGTTTATCCTAGATCTAGACAGCTTCTAATTTTCAAGACCGCCTTGTCTTATTGAGCTCGAAGTCCTTAGGGGCTGTTGTCTAATTAATTTTAGAGTTAAAGGTTTGGGTTAATGCAGAATGAAGGATGTGGTTTGTGGGCCAAGGAAGGGTGATGAAATCCCCATCTTATCTTGATTAGGGGTTTGTGCCCTTAAACTTAATTATGAAAATGCTATGCAACAAACAGATGTCCAACTCTTGAAATTATCAAACAAAATTAATCTAATTATTATTTTTTAAAAAGATTTTTGTGATTAGGTTTCTAATTTCCTAATAAATTATGAGATGTCAATAGGAGAATTTTGAGTTTTGCAGAAAATAAATCCACCTAAGTCAATCTAAGCATAGAAATAAAATAATTATTTTATTTATATATTTTATTTTTATAAATTTTTATAAATTTTTTTATTTTGTTTTCTTAAATTAATTAAATTTTATGGAAGGTGTCTTAGGGTTTTTCTTTCAGGTTTTTTTTAGGTAAGTTAATTAAAAGGAAAATTTGATTATGTTAAAATTGGATTTGTGGCAAAAAGAAAAGCAAGAATTTTTTTATGTTAAAAGAAAATATGCAATTCTAACAATTAAGGTAACAAAATAATAAAATAAAGAGACAATAACTATTTTAGAGAAAATTAATCTAATTTTTTCACTTTTTTATTTTTATTTTTATTTTTAAATTTTTTAAATTTTTTTTCAAAATAACACACTTAAGTCCCCGGCAACGGCACCAAAAATCTGATGCATATTGTAGCGCAACGATTAAACACCTTAATTTCACTATTAGAATAGCGAGAGTAAGGGATCGATTCCACAGGACTTTAGCGATTATCTTGAAATAAATTTATAAATTTAACTAAATAGATAACTAAAAGATAAGTAGTAGTGCAAAATAATCAAGATATGGCCTATCTTATAAGAGCACAGCCAGTACCCGTAGATCACGGCCCGTCCCTTTTAAGAATAGATCAGTCTAAATTATTTCCACTTAAATAGAATTTAATAATAATTAAATATAATAAAGTTTTATTTTAATAATATCCAAGAGTGCATATTAAAATCTAAAATAGAAAAGTTTTATTTGCTAACATTAAAAAGGAAACAAAAGCAATGAATTAAATGGCTGAACCATGCCAGGTTGAAAGCAGGTTGAACCGGGCCGAACCAAACCGGGCAGAAGACTCTGTAGATGCCTCTAAGCCACGAACAAAGCAACCACCAAACCCACGGATAGCCGCCTGGTAACAGAGCACCTTCACAGCGTCAAAATCACGGACATATCCTCCAGAATTCTCCACGGCACAGACTAGAACGATGAACAGAGACTCTGTTCTTCCTCCGCCTCCAAGCCAGAGCTCGCACGAATTCACGGACGGACACCGCACTAGATCATGAACCACTGATTGCTCCCTAACACCCACAGACGCAAAATATCCTCTCCCTTGCTCACCAACCCTGGATTGGATCTCGGGGACTCCTATTTGTAGAGGTCCGGACGCAGAGAAGATGCAGCGAAGTAATTCTGTTGCCAAAACAGAGAGATGCGGAAGCAACGAAGAAAATCCTGGATAAATCGTGAATAAAATCCAAATTCCTTCTAGATGAATGTAATTCATTCAATTTGATAACTTCCTATCCAATTTATTCCTTAATTGGTGGAGAAAAGATAAGATTGGAATCGGGGAAGAATCATGCGGAAACAGGTAAGTTGGGCTCAGAAAACGATGAAGTCGGTACTGGATTTGCCGACTTTACTTTAAAATCCATGCTAAAACAAATAAATCAATGTAAAATCAATTTCGGGCTCATCTTAAATCCAATTTGGGTGCCGTTTGCGTAATTAAATTCCTAAAATCAAGCTATTTAAGTTGATAAGGTTTTTCCTAAAATATTATATAAAATATTAAAATATTAAATAATAATATGTATGTTAAATTATTAATTAATAGGTTTAATATTAATTATTTATGCGTTTATCACTAGCCAAGATTGATAACGAGCACTCCTAGTCCAGGGAAGAAGCCAACAGCAGGCAGTCGAAGATCAATGACCTCAAGGACAAGATCAAGCTGGTTAAGGCCAACAAGCTGAGGGCCTTCGACGAGGTCGAGGAATTAACCAGGAGATTAGCTCGGCAAGAGGAGGAGGTATTATATTATCTTTTTAATCTTCCCATCGTCTCACTGTTGCATCGACTAACCCTGTGTTTGTAGATGGAGAAGGCGAGGCTCGAGGGCCAAGATCAATTAGAAAGCCTGCAAGGAGAACTGGCGTCGAGTCATCGAAGGAGCTCGGAGCTCGAAGGGCGGGTCGCCGAGACTGAGGAGCAAATCGTCTCATCCCGAAGCCAAGTTGTCGAGGCTGAAAGGCATCTCACCATACTTTGGGGCAAACAAGATGCAACTTGTGCCGAGGCTTTTCAGCTTGGCGCGGAGGAGGTCCGAACCAGAATATCTTGGGAGCATCCAAAATGGGACCTCTCCTTTTTGGATGTTGAACCCTTTGAGGCTTGTACCCCGAGGGCTGAAGAAGCCGAGTATGAAAATATCTCAGACGTTGATCTTGATGCAATTTTTGGCTCTAGCGATCCGCGGCTCTCGAAGGATACTCCAAGCTCGCCGCCGAAAGAACGACGACTTTTGAAGTGGGCGAAACGAGCCAAGCTTCCCCGAATGTTGCTGAGGATACCGCTGGGACCGATCCAGCCCCTGATCCTTGATGGTTGCCTATGTATTTTTTGCTTTTTAGATTTGTAGTCTGATCGAAATTTCTGATGAATGAGTTTTTCGCCTCTATTTGTTTGTCTTTCTGGCTGATCTTTTACCTTATGTTTTCTTCCGACTGCGAACGAATTATAACTCATTCGCGCTCTTAGGTCGATTGAATTCGGGCTAGAATAAGTGTTTCGGTCGAGGCCGAGATATAAGGATTACCCGGTTTGTCCGAAGTAGAGAATGGGCATGCTCGGTCGAGGCATAAAATGGTATGGTGCTACCGAGGAACATAGTTCCAGTCCCGCTCGAAGCGGGTAAGGAAATCTGCCCTGCCGAAGTATCGGATAGCTCAACTTGAAATGGTCGAGAATTGCAGGGGTATCCTGGTTAGAGCCGAGGTTAGATAGTTCGGCTTGCCCGAAGTGGAGAAATGGGCATGTTCTCAGTCGAGGAACACGAAGTGGCTTTGTTGGAGAGTATTTCGCCTTTGTTAGGGGCATTTACTCCTTTGGTCTTTTCCAACGCAGGTCTTTTAGTGTACGTGACAAGCAATCGATCGCCATTGGATGGCATCGTTTTCGAAGGGGATTTCCCAGGCCTGTCCGTATCCCAAAGACCTGCAGCCGATCTCATGCATTTAAGGTTTTTGATTCGAGATCAGGGGAGATCTCTTGCCTCTCATCACGGCTTGGGAAACGCATTTGGTGCGCTCTAGGAAGTAATTCTTTTCCTCTACCCTCCCACGTGACAACGGGGTATGCTGTTTCAAATTTCAGGGGCTTATTTGCCTATAAATTGGGGAGAACGGGCCGTGTTAGGCTATCTCTCAGGACTTTGTTCTCCTGTGAAAGCTCTCATGATGTCTATGTATCTGAGGTTGAGAGTGGAGAGACTGAGTTCTCCTTTTGCAAGTCGACTTCCCACGGATAGCTGGGGTGATGAAGGAGCCGCTGAAGAGTAGACCATCCTCAAGAGAGGAGTTTCGGAGATCATATGGAGAGCGCACGGGAGGTCCGCAGAGACCATATGGAGAGCGCACGTATGCGCTCTCTATATGTCCTTTGCCACTTTCCATGGGGACCGTCGGAGATGCAAAGCATGCATATCCCCATGGTAAGAATGGACTTTTTGTTCTCCATCGGGCTGGGTCCCTTAACTCGTCCAGCTGGGGGATCTTTTGCCTGTGAAGAGGGAGTTGAGAGCAATGTTGGTCTGCTTGTCCCCTATCTTTCACGGTCGTACAGCATCCAGCAGCCCAGCATTCCACCCAGGGGGAATGCCTCCCCAACATCGGCATCCACAGGTCTTCCTTCTGTTCTTGGATCTCTTGGTTTATCCGAAGGACCCATGGGAGGCCGGCCTGGCCCTAACCAGTGGTTCAGTGTGAGCTGACTGGATCGTCTGACTACTCGGGTCAGGTGCCGAAACATGATTATTAACCGAAACTAACTGAAGCAGTCCGGCCGAGCTATTTACTTGTTTTTATTTCTTGTGCCATGATGCACTTGTAACGCCTCTTGGAGGTTGTAACTCTTTTCATTGATGAAGAAATAAAGAAGCTTTTATTCTTTCTTCTTTTAGCACATGCTTCTTTTTCGATGTGATTGTGTTTGAGAGTTACTGCTCCCATATTATGTTTTTGTGTCATAGCATATTTCGGCAGCATTCTTGCTACCTTGTTTTTGCTAAGACCAATGTTCGGTCCTCAGTAGAGGAAAGCGTTTGTCCCTGTTTGGGTCAGAGGTGGACCTGGGCGGTCCTGGGGATTCATGCGGTAAGCATGATCCCGTTTGTAGAACGAAACATGTATTTCTTCGGAAAGAGATAGCTCGTATGTCTTTACGGTTGAGTAGAAGGAGGTTGCTTACTTCTGCCGAAGTATCATAGGACATCTTAGTTGCATCAGAGAATTAGAGAGATTACTCATCTAGATCGAAACTTTAGATAACTTTTTAAGAGTACGCCATTTGACTTAGTCGAGGTTTCAGATAATCACTCGGTTGTAGCCGAGGCTTCGGAATATCGCTCGGTCATTGCCGAGACTTCAGAATATCACTCAGTTGTTGCCGAGGATTTTTGATAGTTTACTTGGTCCTTACTGCAATGTGGATTCAGGTACGGACGACCAAAGAGGATGGGGGCTACCCGAGCGATGGAGGGGGTGCCTGAAGCCTGTAAATCGGTCACTCTCGGAGAGGGCGAGCCATGTTGCTCCAGTATTGGTCACTGATGCACTTTTTCCTTTTCTCCGCATTTTTTCGAGGATACCCAATTCGAGGAAGTCTGGCAGACTTTCGAGATCATTTACTTCGAAAGGGTCCGGCAGATCGGAGGGAGTCTAGTCCCAAAAAGGGAGCTCCTTGAGTGCCTCAATGTTATTAATAATCCTCTTCAACAAGGGGTGGAACTCTTCGTTTTCTACGAGCGCCCACTGGGCGAGTTTCCACGGGCTGAAATTAATGGCTCGAACGATCGAAATATTTACCAGGAGCGGTTTAAATACGGATGATAAGGATGCCTCTGTTAGTCATCTTTTTAGCCGATCTCCCAAGAATTTCTAGGTTCTAAGATGGCTTCTGGAGGTGAATGGCGATCAACTGTGGCACCGAGCAGCGACGCTAATGGCCGTGGGGGGTCCCAGGGGAGCCGCGTTACGGTAACCGTTGACGGGGAGGCCCTGGCGTCAATGTTTGCGGATCATGAGCAGCTTCAGAAGGCGGTCGAACAATATCTGGCCGTTTCTATGAGGGAAGTCGAGCTCCTTCGCTGTGCCAACAGCTGGCTGGAGGGGGAAGTAGCGTCCCTTCGACGATAGGTTGCCGAGTCAGCTCAGCGTGGGGAGGGTTCGGCAGCTCCCGGAGAAGATGATAAGCATCAGTGATGGCTCATGTATCTTTTCTTTCTTTTTTGCCCTTTTTGTGATGAAATGAAAAAGAGGATTTTCGTAACTTTTGTGTTTGCTGTTATATCCAAATGTTTGTTCTTATCACTCGGCCTTGGCCGAGATTTTTGACAAGTGACGCTCTTCGGCTTTGGCCGAGGCTTTTAATAAGAAATGGAAATGCACTTCGGCTTTGGCCGAGGCTTTTAATAAGAAATGGAGATGCACTTTGGCTTTGGCCGAGGCTTTTATTCTTCGGCGTCGGCCGGGGCTTGTAAGCTGCCTGAATCCAGTCGAAGTTTTCTTTGCCCTTCGGTCCGGCCGGGGCTTGTAAGCTGCCCAATCTGGTCGAAGTTTTCTTCGTGTTTCTGTCTGGTCGGGGCTTGTAAGCTGCCCGAATCCGGACGAAGTTCCTTCGCCATTTGGTCTGGCCGGGGCTTGTAAGCTGCCTGAATCCGGTCAAAGTTTTTTTCGCTCTTCGGTCTGGCCGGGGCTTGTAGGCTGCCCGAATCCGGTCGAAGTTTTCTTCGCCCTTCAGTCCGGTCAGGGCTTGTAAGCTGCCCGAATCTGGATGAAGTTTTCTTCGTCTTTTGGTCCGATCGGGGCTTGTAAGCTGCCCGAATCCGGATGAAGTTTTCTTCGCCCTTTGGTCCGGCCGGGGCTTGTAAGCTGCTCAAATATGGATGAAGTTTTCTTCATCCTTTGGTCAGGCCGGGGCTTGTAAGCTACCCGAATCTGGTTGAGGTTTTCTTCGCTCTTCGGTCCGGCCGGGGCTTGTAAGCTGCCCGAATTCGGATGCAGTTTTCTTCGCCCTTCAGTCCGACCGGGGCTTGTAAGCTGCCCGAATCTGAATGGAGTTTTCTTCGTCCTTTGGTCCGGCCAAGGCTTGTAAGCTGCCTGAATCTGGATGGAGTTTTCTTTGCCCTTCGGTCCGACTGGGACTTGTAAGCTGCCTGAATCCGGATGGAATTTTGGAGATCACTTGGCCCCTAGCTACACTAGGGGTACCTGATTATATCAGTCTTTATCGAATAGGACTCGGTCCAGCCATGGTGCGGAGATATTGCTACTCAAGGAGATAGCTCAGTCATGCCAAGAATGGGCAAATAACAACCATTTTTCATTGTGACTTTTCGGCAAAAAAATGATTGCAGCGATAGAGCCATGAATAATAGAGACATGATGCTAATGCTGTAAATAGGGCGAGTTTATAGAAAGCGTACCCACTGGTGATATATGCGGAGATTGTCCAAATTCCACGTCTAGGGAATAGATTTTCCACTCAGATCCTGGAGCTTGTAGGTTCCAGGTCCAAAGACTTCCGCCACTTGATAGGGGCCTTCCCAGTTCGGAAACAGCTTTTCTTGTTCTAGTGGTTTGGAGACAGATGCTTTCCAGAGGATAAGATCGTCGGGTGAGAAGGATTTTCCTTTGACTCTGGAGGCATGATAGCGGGCCACTCTTTGCTGATATGCAGCTATCCTGATTCGAGCTTTCTCTCTGATTTCTTTCACCAGGTCGAGATTGGTGCGGAGCTGCTCATCGTTAGCCTCCTCCGAGTAGCTCTCCACTCATGGAGAAGGAAGCCCTATCTCCACAGGGATGACGGCTTCCACGCCGAAGGCCATCCGGAATGGGGTCTCGCCAATGAGGATTCTCTGGGTGGTGCAGTAGGCCCATAAGACATGGTGAAGTTCATCCGTCCATTTGCCTCGAGCTCTGGCAAGTCGAGCCTTGATCCCTTGAAGCAGGGTCCAATTAGTTACTTCGGCCTCTTTGTTGGCTTGCGGATGCCCTATCGACGTAAGGCAATGGCAGATTCCATGCTCCTCGCAGAAACCTCAGAACTTTGGATTGTCAAATTGCTTGCTATTGTCGGTGATAATAGTATGCGAAGACCGAAGCGATAAATAATGGATCTCCATACGAAGTCCCTAGCCCGAGCTTCGATTATTTGGGCAACGGCCTCGGCCTCCACCCACTTAGTGAAGTAGTCGATGGCGACAAACAAGAACTTTCTCTGTCCAGTGGCAAGGGGAAAAGGGCCAAGAATATCCATCCCCCACTTAGCAAAGGGCCAAGTGGAGGAAATAGGGACCAAACTGGCGGAGGGGAGCCTCTGGATGTTGGAATATCTCTGACATGGGTCACAAGCTCGGATGAGGTCGTCAGCATTTTTTGCATGGTGGGCCAATAGTACCCCTGGCGCAGCACCTTGTGGCATAAGGACCGGCTCCCCAGATGGTTGTCATAAATTCCCTCATGTACTTTCTGGAGAGCATAATCAGCTTCAGATGGGCGAAGGTACTTGAGTAGCGGCATGGAAAAGGACCGCTTATACAGCTGGTCGTCGATCAACACATAGTGAGTGGCTTACAATTTCAGCTTCCTTGCTTCCTTGCGGTCGGCTGGGAGTGACCCTTCTTTAAGATACTTCAGTATGGGGTCGAACCAGGATGGTTCAGCCTCGACCTGCATCACTCGGTCCACCTCTGCGATGCTAGGCTTTTCCAGAATCTCCAGGGGAAACTTCCGTTCAGAATCCATCGACTCCGCAGTTGCCAGCCGAGACAATAGGTCAGCGCGTGCATTCTTGGATCTTGGGATTTGAATGACTTCAAATTCAGAGAAGTGGGAAAGTAAGTCCCGCATCTGTTGAAGGTACCGAATCATGTTCGGCTCCCGGGCCTCAAATTTGCCCCGCACATGACCAGCTACCAATTGAGAATCAGTAAAGGCATTCAGCTTCTTTACTTTAAGGTCATGGGCGATTCGAAGTCCAGCAAGTAGAGCTTCATATTCGGCTTCATTGTTGGAGGATGGGAAGGAGAAGCGAACGCCATACTCGAAGGTCGCCCCTTCTGGGCTGGTGAGGATTAAACCAGCGCTGGAGCCATGGGCATTAGATGACCCATCGACGTGGAGCAGCCACAGGGCATCTGATCTCGGGTGCTCAGAGGAGTTCGGAATGGAGCCATCCTTCGGGATGGTACATTCGAGGAGGAAATCAGCTAGAACCTGTGCTTTGATGGCCGGGCGAGGTTGGTATCGGATATCATGCTCGCTTAACTCGACGGTCCACTTAGCCATTCTCCCTGATGTCTTCGGACGATGGACCACCGCCTTGATGGGTTGGTCGGTAAGGACCGTCACAGAATGTGCTTGGAAATAGGGTCGCAGCCTCTGAACCAACGTTATCAGGGCTAACACCAACTTCTCGATCCAGGTGTATCTTGTCTCGGCATCTCGGAGCAGTTTGCTAACATAATAGATCGGCTTTTGGGTCTTGTTCTCTTCTCTGATCAACACTGAGCCCACTGCGCCTTCTAAAACTGCCAAGTACAGAAATAACATTTCTCGGATTCGGACTGCTGAGGAGGGGTGGAGAGCCGAGATATCTCTTGAGGTCCTTGAATGATTTCTGACATTCGAGAGACCATTAGAAATTCTTGGCAGATCGGAGAGCTTTAAAGAAAGGAAGGCATCTCTCGGCCGACCGAGCCACGAAACGGTTGAGGGCCACGATCCTTCCAGTCAGGCGCTGGACCTCTTTGACGGATGCCGGGGGTGCCATTTGCCGAAGGGCTTGAATCTTCTGCAGATTGGCCTCAACGCCCCGCTGAGAAACCATGAAGCCCAGAAACTTCCCAGAGTTGACACCGAAGGTGCACTTAGTTGGATTGAGCTTCATCCGATATTTTCGGAGCGTTGCGAAGCTCTCAGAGAGATCCTCAATATGCTGGGATGCTTCTTTGCTTTTGACCAGCATGTCATCAACATATACCTCCATGTTTCGACCGATTTGCTCCTTGAAGACTTTGTTAACCAGCCTTTGGTAAGTAGCACCTACGTTTTTCAAACCAAAAGGCATGACACGGTAACAATAAGTACCTCGGTCGGTTATGAAGGCGGTCTTTTCTTCATCCTCGGGCGCCATTTGGATTTGGTTGTAGCCCAAATATGCGTCCATGAAGGTCAGCATCTGGTGACCTGAAGTGGTGTCTACAAGCTGGTCAATCCGAGGGAGAGGGAAGCTATCCTTTGGGCATGCTTTATTAAGGTCGGTGAAGTCGATGCAGATCCACCATTTACCGTTCGACTTCTTCACCATGACAACATTTGACAGCCAGTTGGGATAATTTACCTCCCGATGAAATTTGCCTTGATGAGCGTGTCAACTTCTTCCTCAATTGCCTTCTGTCGCTCAGGGGTGAAGCTTCTTTTCTTCTGCTTCACGGGCCAGGACATCTCGTCCACGTTAAGACGGTGGATAAGAACATCTAGGCTGATTCCAGGCATATCAGAAGCAGATCAGGTGAAGACATCAGCATTCCTTCGGAGAAAGTCAATCAGCTCAAGCTGGGGCTTCCCTTTCAGTAGCGACCCGATCCTTATGGTTCGG
The DNA here is from genome assembly GCA_900491605.1 of Calamus simplicifolius. Taxonomy (NCBI): domain Eukaryota; kingdom Viridiplantae; phylum Streptophyta; class Magnoliopsida; order Arecales; family Arecaceae; genus Calamus; species Calamus simplicifolius. The sequence continues at coordinate 623,670 of UESW01003928.1, forward strand.
TCGGGCTGAGCTTTATCCAGTGGTACCTCCTCTAGCTCTTCGACTGGTTCTCCTCGTTGCTCGGCAAAGTCCTCCCGAGCGTCCAGCTCATCAACCTCGGGCAGTTTGGATTGAAGGCTAGTGGCGAAGCACTGCCGAGCTATAGCTTGGTTTCCTCGAACTACTCCCACTTCTCATCCGGTAGGGAACTTCATTGCTAGATGTGGGATGGAGACAGCGGCTCTAAGGGACATCAAGCCGGGTTCCCAAAGATTGCATTATAGGGCAACCGAAGCTTGGCCACCAAAAAATCTGTATGAACAGTGGCGACGCAGGGCCAAGTCCCCGCGCGGACTGTCAAGGTCACGACCCCCTCTGGGGCAATAACATCGCCGGTGAACCCCATTAAAGTGGAGTCCATGGCTCGGAGATTCTCCATGAGCAGTTTCATCTTCACAAACACATCAAGATACAAAACGTTGACAGAGCTCCCACTATCAATAAGGATTCGGTCTACATCATAATTGTTCAGATTAAGGGATACAACCAACGCATCGTCATGCGGAAACTGTATCTCCTAGAGGTCGTTGTCGGAGAAGGAGAGCTCATTAGTCCATGCTCTCTTTGGCGCTGAGCCTTCTTCATCGTCCCGCCAGCTCAACGGACTAC
>UESW01003928.1:626490-783361 GCA_900491605.1 Calamus simplicifolius
GTAGTAAAACCCCCTCTGCTCTGAAACCCCCGTTTCTCATCAAGCTCTTTTCCACTGTCTGAGCCCTCATATGCGCATCTCCTACACTATCAATTCGATGCACAGCCAGCGCATCTTGGATTGGCAGCCGCAAGCCATGAAGATACTGGCTACCAATCTCGGTTCAGCCTCAATCAATCGATTTCGTGCAACCAATCGGTAAAAATTCAGTTGTGTACTCCTCGACGCTCCGACTACCTTGCGTCAAACTATGCAACTTCGAATACAAAATCTGCTCATGGTTCGGAGGCAAAAACTCCCTGTTCATCTCCTGCTTTAGCGCTGCCCATGACGCTAATGGAGGTCTCCCATCCATATATCTACGATAGTGCTGCGCATGCCACCAAGCAGCAGCCCTATCTCTGAATCGAATTGTAACAAGCGGTACCTGCTTGTCTAAGGGCACCTCCTTCAGACGAAAAACATCATCGACCTGAAGGGTCCAATCAACATACTCGTCTGGGTTAATTCCTCCTTTAAACTCTGGAATTTCGACCCTGAAGCCTGCTTCCCACCGATTCTGATTTTTGAAATAGGGAGGTTGATCGACATACCTTGGAAGTCCAACATCAGGCCTCTGTTGCCCTCTTCGAATTGGTGGTGCCTCCAGATTTCGAAACCCCTCTCCTACCTCCATCAATTTCATCACGCTCCTCCACTCGAAGGGGTTGGGCACGATTCTGCACCTCCAGCCGCGCCATCATCGCCTGCATGGTTTGCATCATCTGTTGCATCACCTGGTGCTGGTCTCGCATGGCGTCTTGCATAGCATCTCTCACGACGTCTCTCAGGGATTGATCGTTGTTCTTCTGCTCCATTGGATCAAATTTCGGTTAGGGTTGATATTTGGGTTTGGAAGGAATGGATCAAGGCGGTAATGGAAGGAATGGATCAAGGCGGTAATAGAAGGAATGGATCAAGGCTCTGATACCAAGTTGATGCAGGGCGATATTCAAAACGCCTGCAACTCAAGAACGATCTAATCTGCGAGAAAAGAATTCGTCCAGGTTTGGTTCGAATCTTGATAAGAAAAGGGGAAAATTTCGAATTTTGATCACTCACAATCCGAATTTAAAAGGAAGAGCAATAGAATTTTAATTCAATTGTTTTGAATCAGAAAAAAGAAAACATTCATCTCTATTCAAGAAAAAAAAAAGGAAATCTAAAATAGCGTCTTTTCTTCTCTCCCTCTGACGGCCGCCCAAAACCCAACCTAAATAAAAGAGATAAAACCCTAACATTATAAGTTTAGTTAAAATTACAACTATGCCATTAAAAATGAAAACAGGCCCAAAACTCCTATCAAACGAGCCCGGATGGCCAAAATTCACAGCAGCTCATGGCCAACGGCCATGACTTTGAATCAGTAGCCTGTTTCCATATGACCAGCCAAGTTTGGGCCCAGTCCGACACAATAGCTGACCGGATTCGATTGACCCAAAGTGTCAAAATGAAGTCGGGTCAATTCCGTACACTCGGCCCAAACATGAAATTTCAAGCCCGTTGTTCTGCAACCTCTTGGACCTTCGTAGACTACCTGGCGTGGGCTTCCCTAAAGTGGCCTGCTGACTCTGGGTTGCTGGTACAGGAACATCCAAGGACTGGTTCGACTGACCCGAACTCTGGTCTAAACTGATGTCCTCATCAGGAGGTAGCCTTTCTTCGATTGGCCATGGGAGGAGTTCTCTTTCAGATCGAGATCCTTGTCTTCTGGATCACAAGTTTATGAGACTTGAGGCCCTTCCTCTAGCGCCATTTTGTTGCTGTTGAAATCTGTCCTCCGACTCGGACGCGATCGGGCTTCAGGATGGGCTCCCTCCTGGGCGGACTTGCAAAATAGTCCTCATGCGAGAGGCATTGGGGGTGGCCCTCCGCGGAAGACCCTCCGACGCTCAAGTCAGTGGGGATCGGCAATCAACAAATGTGAGGAGAAGGCTCTCGCTGAAGAGTCTATCCAGGGGTGGCCTTTCGAGAGCTCTGAGCAGAGCGTTAATGGCAGAAAGGGGTGAGCAGAGGTAGAAGGAGAGTGGGCCAGTAAGCAAGTGCATACCTGAGAAGTCGGGAGATGGTTCTATTTATAGAGGATCACCTGATTCCTTGGGGGCGTCGTGGGTCCGAAAGCCGTTAGGATTCGAATCCAGTTTGTTATGAGGTCAGTAAGATTCGTATCCTGTTAGTTAGAGGATCGACGGTTGGGAGAGCTAGTTGATGTCTTGAGATTCGGAGACGGTGTAGGCTCCAGGGCTCTAGGCCACTTCGAGTATGATTTTTGTTTAAACTCTCCCACGCCGGATTCCGCAGAGGTGCTTGAGTGCCCTGGTCTGGTCGGGGCACGGATAGCTCGGCTGGCGAGGCACAATGGATAGGAATGGCTCGGCTGAGGCCGAGAGATAGGAACAACTCGGCTGAGGCCGAGAGATGGGAATAGCTTGGCCGAGGCCGAGAGATGGGATAGCTCGGCTGAGGCCGAGAGATGCTCGGCTATAGCTTGACGAAGGCCGAGAGAGATGGGGATAGCTCGGCGGAGGCCGAGAGAGATGTTATAACTCGGCTGAGGCCGAGAGAGACGTCATAGCTCAGCTAAGGTCGAGAGATGTGATCCGCACCTTAGAATCCTTGGTTCGCTAAGGGGCTAAGGCCCCAATCCACTAAGGCCGATTCATCTCTAGCAGGTATTGCACAGTAAGTGGGAGTCAGGATTGATCCTAACCCCTTGCACGATTATTAATGCAACAGCGATTTTACTCCTCAACAGGAATCATCCTCCAATGGCCAGTAATTACGTAACGACTGCATCGAAGATAACCTTCACCACTATCTATTTTTTACTTATGTGGACATAAGCAATGCTTGCTTTATATTTCTTTATGTTTAAATATTTTTAAAAACTTCAGCTATCTACACCTGCTTTTTTCTCAAAAACAATTAACAACTACTCTTTTTTGAGGAAAAAAATAAACATATCATGATAAAATTAAAAATTAGATACTCTTGCCATCAAGATGATTTAAGAAGATTAAAAATTAAAAAAGGAAGCAACTTAATAGAACCGGTAGAAGAGTGAGTGAAAAAGTTAAAGTCACTTGATGTACAACTTGAGTTTGAATTCGTTTTGAAGGGACTTTTTCTTTTATTTTTTTTTATAAAAAAAATTGTTCTCTAAAAGTTTGTCAAAGGGTCGTAACATTTTTTTGATAAAAGCTATAAAAACAAAATAAATAATAGTGAAAGCAAAGCATCTAGTGATAGGTTTTGGCATTGATCATGAATTAGCCATGACGAATGAGCCACAAAACTTGTTTCAAACTATCAAACGAATGAATTTTTCCCCCAACCCTTTCCACTTTAAGAGCTTTAGTAGATAAGGAGAGTTCTAGCACTATGTCACCCCAATACATTACACATCTGACCTTGCTTAGGTCTCTTTCCTCCTACATTAAATTTAATCAAATAGAAAATTTGTAGAGATACTCATAGATACAAACATCATCAGATCAAACTTTATGACAATATGGTCACATGACTTCAAGTAATTATGAGATTTATTTGCTGGAAGTAGAATTACCAAAATTGTAGCACAAGGCAACAAGCTGATTTGTTGATTTAAACTTGATGTCTATTTCACTAATACAGATGCAGGTAATGCAACACATTATCCAATGCAGAAGGACTCAGATTTGTTTCTTAGCCACAAGAGAACACTAGAAAGATCAGATTTTTGCCAGCCAGCACTTCTCACATTCACTGGAAGAAGAACAAAAGATAAGTTATCAAGTACACAAATCATTGCCATCTTAATAACTCATTCTATGGTTACATTAGGAAAGAAACATTAGAATATAATATCCTGCATGCAGATGATCTGCTACAAGACCATTCATGTGTACTGCGTTACCATTTTAACTCCATCGAACTACAGAGAAGCAAATACATCATTCAACATTTCAAATACATCCTATAAATAGTCTCTAATAGATAGTGGGAGGTAGTAGAGAATTGTGAGAATCGTAGAGAAACGGCCATAAGAGAACCATGCTGGTGAGTTCTTCTTGAGTACCAATGCGACGGTCTTTTTTGCAAGCTCTTCTGCTGGTGTAGACTTGGGGCCCTGAGAGATATCAGTCCTTGCTCGGATAGCAGCCTCAAATGGCTTGTAGAATTTCCATTCTGGCATCCGACTGTAGGTATCCATGGAAGAATTTCCCAAGTTTGAACTGATAGCGCCGGGAACAACACTTATGACACTGATGCCAAAAGCTTGGAGTTCCAATCTGTAGAATATATTACAGCACATGATGCACTGATAGAATTTTTGAAATTTACAGAGCTAAGTAGGAGCCCAAGTACAAGGTTTAAATGGTCTATGAAAATAAGCATCATAAACTAGATTACTGAAGAAGTTAATGAACAGGAGCAAAGTATTTAATTTGGAAATCCAGCCATTTGATGAATCAAGATTCTGGTTAATCTTGGCCAATGTGGAAGCTAAGAAATTGACTGGCTGTGATATGCCAATATCAAGATGCCAAAACATTGGCTAACATGGTAGAAGTGAAATTAACATATTTTGAGCAAAAAGAGACACTGACATTAATTTACCACACTGATCTTAATATATGCTAACTAAAAAACTTTGCAAGAAGCAAGGAACTGATTAAAAAATCTTGTCTGATATATTTATATGGTACCAGCCAATATCTTGAGGCATATAGTTTATATTGGCCAGGACAATAATTAGCTGATATGTATCATATAATCAAGTAAGCAATGCTAATACAAGTAGATATCTTGACTGAAATAAAGGAAAAGGCAAAAAAAAAGAAAGAAAAAGAAAAAAGGAGTCCTGGGACACAAGTGCAATCATGGGCATCTGCTGGGTTTCCAAATTTACCCCTTCAATTTAAAACAAATTAAGTTGATGCAGTTATCTTAACTTTGATGTAAAAGTGGAAATGTATAACATAAAATTACACCATTATCTAAATCTTTTCAAACACAATAGGCAGGAAATATGAGATGATAAGACAATAAAAAGCTTGTCTGATAAATAGCCTAATGTCTGAAGACCAAAAAAAAGGCGATAAGGGAACCAAAAAGAGTCAATTTTTTTATGAGCGTTGCCGAACTGTAAAACACTTGGCATCATATTTCTGTAAATAAAAAAAATTAATTAATTTTCACATGAAACGGCTGCTCTACATGCTAGATTTAACAACAAACCACAACAGCCATTTTGCTCCAATGATATAATATTTTGTCTTGGTTGGTATCACTTAGAATGCATTTGAATCTCCAGATTGAAAGGAAAATTTTCGACAGCATAATTTTTAATTAAAATGCATCTGCTAATCATGCATAAGGTAATAAAGCGGCGACTGTCTACGTAGGGTTAATATAGCATGACATATGTGGCAAACTCTTCTAGGAATCATTCTTCTTAATTTTATTATTGACAAGCTCATTCAGCATTCCAATTATCATCCAGTAAGATAAGAACCAACAACTGGTTAACAGAAGAACTAAAATATTGCCACTAGAAGGCATTAAATGTGGAATGAGCTTTCTGAAATTCCATGGGTAAGAAATCATAGAAAAAGTGTACTCGTACAGACCTCAAAGTATCACTTAATGCATGAAGAGCAGCTTTTGATGATGAATAAACACCTGCCCATGGTCCTGCAGCCAAAGCAGTAACACTTCCCACATTTACTATCTTACCCTTTCTCCTCATAATCATGTGGGGAACTACAGCTTGAATTAACCTCATGGGACCTGTAAGCCAAAACAATAAAATGAATATGGAAAATCATCCCAACAATGAGCTAGGAATAATTATCCAGCACTTCTCAAATCATCATTATCACTGTAAAATGCATGGCAAATCAAATAGAATAACCAATACAGAAAAGAAATTAAGTTGATTTACTTGAGAAAGAAATCAAGACTAGTAATTTGGTTTGGCCAAACACTCCCAAATTGTTTAGATAAATGGAAGAACTACATTTTAGGAACACGACAATAATGGATAGCAAAAGCAATTCAGTAATAGCATAAAGTTTTTGTGCATGACCAAGGTCAAAAGCAGGAGGTATTTTTCATCTTACAGACCAGCAGTCTCAAAGAAGATAGTGTTACCAGAACGCCACATGCTTTAAATTTATATCTTTATCAATAACTGTCAATATTCTCAACATAGAAAAACATTTTTTGGCACTCTGAAAACTGTTGTGCTTTACAGCTGCCCAGATTGCAGGCATGTAACATAGATTTATGTGGTTCCCTTATGAAAAGAATTACTGATATGACTGTTCTTTTATCAGATATCAAATATTCTAGGTGGCAAAGTGGATTTATCTTCATTAGTAGTATTTTTTCCAACCAAATATCACTATCTGCTGTATTGGTTGCTATCATGTTGATCACTAGGCACACTTGGCAGTTCAGCCTCACACTCAAACTGCATTGCATCAATGGTAACTGATGACGCTAAGTCATCTTCTTCAAACGTCGGGGAAGACGGACGTCCTTCTCTCCGGACCCTGCAAGAAAAGTCTCCGAAGACCGGATGCTTCGGTGGGGACCCTCCGACGCTCAAGTTAGTCACTTAGGATCAGACAAGAACTGCTCGGCCGAAAGGAGCTGAAACAGTTAGGGTTTTTGCTGGTAGGAGGAAAACTAGAAGATTAGAGTTCAAGGATCCTTACAGCGGGCGCGTGCTTTTATACCTGTTCGGATGTCCCCTTTCTATTCCCACCATCACTGATTCTTAAGAGCCCAGTTCAATAACGGACAAAATACGGGGCCGACGATGACAAGTTGTATGTTATCGTACACACCGGATGCATCATGAGTTACCTGTCAGTACGACCTCACAAATGTCTCGCGTCTGAGGTAGCGTCTAGTGCGCGTCACCGCTGCAACGGGCAGGTGGTGATCCGCATACCGTAACGGGGTATGGCCATGCACAGTGACTAAGATACAACGGATCATACGTTGTTACGAGGCATGGCCACCTTCTGCCACGGATGTACGGTGGAATATGTGAGCACGTCAGGTGGCCCAGAATAACCTGACCATGCGCTGGGGATTGAGATGCCATTCGTGTGCCCTGAGACTGCGTAGGAGGTCCCGAGGGTTAATATACGATCCATGTACCCCGAGACCGAGAGGTAGGTCTCGGGGGTTGATGCACTGTTCATGTGCCCCAGACCGAGAGGTAGGTCTCGGGGGTTGATGCACTGTTCATGTGCCCCAGATCGAGAGGTAGGTCTCGGGGGTTGATGTACTTTTATATGTCCCGAGACCGAGAGGTAGGTCTCGGGGGTTGATATACTTTTCATGTGCCCCGAGACCGAGAGGTAGGTCTCGGGGGTTGATGTACTGTTCATGCTCTGAGACCGAGAGGTAGGTCTCGGGGGCCCGAGACCGAGAGGTAGGTCTCGGGGGTTGATATACTGTTCATGTGCCCCGAGACCGAGAGGTAGGTCTCGGGGGTTGATATACTTTTCATGTGCCCCGAGACCGAGAGGTAGGTCTCGGGGGTTGATGTACTGTTCATGTGCCCCGAGACGAGAGGTAGGTCTCGGGGGTTGATGCACTGTTCATGTGCCCCGAGACTGAGAGGTAGGTCTCGGGGGTTGATGCACTGTTCATGTGCCCCGAGACTGAGAGGTAGGTCTCGGGGGTTGATCTACTATTCATGTGCCCCGAGACCGAGAGGTAGGTCTCGAGGGTTGATGTACTGTTCATGTGCCCCGAGACCGAGAGGTAGGTCTCGGGGGTTGATGTACTGTTCATGTGCTCCGAGACCGAAAGGTAGGTCTCGGGGGTTAATATACTGTTCATGTGCTCCGAGACCGAAAGGTAGGTCTCGGGGGTTAATATACTGTTCATGTGCCGAGACGAGAGGTAGGTCTCGGGGGTTGATATACTATTCATGTGCCCCGAGACTGAGAGGTAGGTCTCGGGGGTTGATATACTGTTCATGTGCCCCGAGACTGAGAGGTAGGTCTCGGGGTTGATATACTGTTCATGTGCCCCGAGACCGAGAGGTAGGTCTCGGGGGTTGATATGGCTCCCGTCTGCCGCTATCTTTGCCGTTCATTCTAACGGCGTAGGATCAGCCATATCAGTAACTAGCACATTCTAAAAGCTTGCAGTCTACTCCATCCAAAACTGGGCATCCGAATAGCCAAGCTGCCCTAGCAAGGCAGATGTGATAATGTTGCTCAAACTACTTCATTAGTGACACCTAGCTTTGGTCATTTTGAAAAAATAAATCACCATAAACAGTTGCTTAATCTTGTGAGAACTGCTTAAGACTTGTACTTCTACAGCAATTCTACAGGCCTAAAATAAGTTTTTTGGCACTTGCACAAATTTCGCCACGAACATATTGTTTTTTTTTGGAATATGTAAAACACAAACATTAAACTTTTTTCTGATGAAAAGGGAGGGAGACCTGCTGATTCATTAAGATATGAACAAAGAAGATACATTAAATATTAAATTTTTCATATGGCTGGCCCAACCAATGGATTATCTAGTAGATAAGTTCAGTTCATACCATGTCTGCAGTGGTCTTAAGGGTATCCTTTCCATGCAGCAACATAAGCAGGTTTATACAAGCAAGACAACAAATTGCTAATTGGAAAACATCACTAAGATAATTTATCATCCTCCGCCAGGAAAGAGAAATATACAATAGAGATTGGTATTGAACTTATGCTCAACCAAATTATGCAATGTGTTTGTCAGAGCTTTTCAAATGCTTTCATCCAAAAGAACATCAAGCAGGACCTGAAGTAAGAAATGGAACTATTCTCAAGGATTTTCATGGAGTCCAGAGTCCATCTTGTGGTGATCACAAGTCATCCCTCTGAAGCAATGGATTGGCATGGTATAGATTATAACTGACCCTCAGAGCAGCCAGTCATCAAAAGTACCACAGGTTCCTCTGAAAGTGTGATAAAGGAGTCTATTTTGAAAGATTTTGGAGAAATAAACTGATTTTATAGAAACAAAAGAGAAACCATAAGAATCTGTAAGGAATGATTAGTTGAAGCACCACTCCCCACTTCCCCAGCAAATGATAAGGGTTTCAGGAAAGGGATTTTTTAGGGAAATTCCAATTGTTTCATTCAGTTCATATGCCCCAGGTGATTACAAGCACTGCTTGGTCCCAAACTGCACAATTAGATCCAGGTACTCTCTAAATCCACCAGCGATTCCATTATAGAGAGAGGACTGCTCAGGCGCCCTTTAACTTGGAATTAATAATTTGAAATGTTCCTGAATCTTAATTCTTGTGGGTGAAGGTAATATCACAAAACATTATTGAAAACACGAATAAATATCTATTGAAAGGACTAATCGAGAGGCAAAAAAAATCACATCACAATGGTCAATTATCATTCTCAATATCCAAAACATTTCAATTCAGCATTTTCAGTTCAATTAATCATAGAATTAACATACACACCCAATTAATTCATGGCAACCACCAAAAGGCACATAACCACAGTAACTAAAACTAAAGAAATAATAATAATTCAATACAAATCACGACACGAAATAACTGCTCATGGCAAGAGAAACATAAAGAAAAAAAGAAAAAAAAAAAAAAAAACATTCTCCACCAAGTAAAGAGAAGATTACCATAGACATTGGTACTGAAGACATGCTCGAAAGAAGACATCGGAACCTCAGCGAGTGGCGCAACCAAGTGAACCCCGGCATTGTTTATGAGAACATCAATCTGGCCAAACTTCTCCAACGTGTTTGTCAAAGCTCTCCGAATGCTTTCCTCCGAGAGAACATCGATCTCCTGGAGAAAGAACCTGGAATCATTCTCAAGGCTTTTCATTGAACTCAGAGACCGGCTCGTCGCGACAACATGGCATCCCTCTGCAGCAAAGGCCCGGGCAAGGGCATAGCCAATACCGCCCTCAGAGCAGCCTGTGATTAGAACCACCGTTTCATCCGGAACTGCCATAAAAATGTTTCCTTTGAAGGGCTTATAGAGAAAAGAACAGATTTTTTTTTCCTTTTTCCAGATTCTCATGTGAGTTTTGGAGGAAATCTACTTCGGATTCTTTTGAATCGAGAAATCTTCTCAAGATGAAGAAGAGCCAAAGGATAGTTAGGATCTAAGAGAAAAAATAGGGACGAGTCCTTTGATCTGTTTTTTTTTTTTTTTTGAAAGGCACGAGGCCTGGGAGTCACAGTACGGTGCCAGCTCAGCGCATCTGTCGATGATCGTCGGTGGGCGGCCAACCATCCCGATGGTTCTTTTGGCATCTTTTGGTCCAAGTAGATACGCTTCCGAGCATTCACGTTTGGCTGGTGCACTTTGAGTAGAAGGTCCATTTTGATTTCTTTTAATAATAATAAAAAAAACTCAATGAGTCAACACTCAAAAACATCGCTTGCTGAGAATGACACTTTCGGCCTATTACCTTGAAGAATATTCAGTTGGCTTTGTCAAAGCTTGATGCTAATAAAGTTTTTGGATTGGATAATTTTTTTTTTTTTTTTTGTTACTATTGAGATATCTTGGGAGAGAATTTATGCAGACATTCAGTTTATCTTTCATTCAAATCTATTTCCTTTGAATGGAATCAAACCTTCATTATTTGGTTCCTAAGGATCTGTTTGGATGGAAAGAATGGAGGGGAGGAAAGAAAAAGGAGGTAAAAGGTCACAAGTTATCTTGTTTGGAGGAGGGTAAAAAAAGAGGGGGAAGAGAATGGGAGTAACGGTTTCCTCCTTTTCCTTCCAGCAAGCGTAAATTTGTTAACCCCAAATCGGGGGTAAGCTAGGAAGGGGAAAAGTTTAAGTCATACTTTCTGGAAAGACCAAAATACCCCTTTATTTTCTATTCTTCATTCTTTTACTCCCCGGTTTATTTCCTATTTTGAAGGAATATAATTGTCACATAACTCTTCCCCTTCTTTTTTCTCTCTCTATTCAAACAAGATAATTGATATTACCCTTCTTTCCCTTTCATCCTTTCCAAACAAGAGAAGAAGAGCAACCATTCCTTCCCCTTCCTTTCCCTCCATCCCTTTCCTTTTTTTACTCTCTCCTTCCCCTCCAAAGATCCAAACAAAGCCTAAGAGGCCTGATGCATCCAGCCCTCAGCACTTTCGGCCTATCAGTTTGTGCACTACCTTATATAAGGTTTGCGCTCGTCTCTGGTTACTAGGCTTCGTTGGGTAATCCCTCGTCTCATATCTCTGAAGCATGGGGCTTTCCTCAGAGGGCGGGCGTCAGGGGCTCATGGCTATAAAGCTGGATATGGAGAGGGCTTATGACAGAGTTAGTTGGGATTTCCTGTACCGCTCTCTTCAGGAGTTTGGATTTCATGAGCTATTTATTGATTGAATAATGGCCTGTATTCAGCGCCCGTCGTTCTTCATCCTCATCAATGGAGACTGTACTGATTATTTCCATTCTGAGGTGGGGCTGAGACAAGGATGTCCTCTATCCCCGTTTCTATTTGTTATATCGACTGATGCTCTCTCTCGGGCTCTTCGCCAGGCTCAGCGGGACTCTGCTCTTGATCCTTACTGGGCTGGCTCCCAGGGGCCCTCGATTTCTCACTTGTTGTTTGCTGATGACTGCATCTTCCTGGGCAGGGCTACTATGGCCAACACGACCACATTTGCTTCTATTCTCCAAACTTACTGTTTCTCCTCTGGTCAGAAGGTTAACATTACGAAGTCTGTGATTTGCTTTAGCCCGAGGGTGACTCCTCTCGTAAGGGGTCTATTATGTAGATCATGGGCATTTTTATGTAGTCGGCTTGGCTCTCCTATCTGGGGATTTCTATCACTGGTAGAAGGCCCAGGATCTCGGATTTTAGTAATCTCGAGATGAGGATCCGTGATCAGCTTGAGGGGTGGCGGGTCACTGGGCTATCTATGATGACGAGGATTACTCTTATTTGATTGGTGCTCACTTCTCTTCCTCTCTATTTGTTATCTAATGCCGCGGTACCATTGACTTGTCTAAGGAAGATTGAGCGATACTTCAGGGACTTTCTATGGGGTTCGTCACAGGATTGCCATGATGTTCATCTTTTAGCTTGGGATTGTGTCTGCTTGCCGATATCGGAGGGAAGTCTTGGGATCCAGTCCCTTACTGTTCAGAGGGAGGCGTTGATTGCTAGGCATGCCACTCATTTTTTGCTTGATCCGCACTGTTTGTGGAGCTCATTTATGCGTGCCAAGTATGGGGACTGGACTTCTTCCACTAATCTGCAGCCGGCTTGGGGACACTCTTTCTTCTGGAAAGAGGTTTGTAGTCATGCTCCGGTGATCCTTCACAGCATCTCCTGGATTATTGGTAATGGTGCCTCCGTGGATGTTGCTTATGACTCATGGATTGCTGACCTCCCTTGTCTCGGTGGCCTACTTTTGCCAGTACTGCCATTCCTCTTGGCATGTGTGTTAGTGATCTTACGGCACATGATCATTCTTCCTGGTCTACCCCTTTGTTGTCTCGCTTCTTTGGGGAGGAGCTTCAACGTTGCATTGTTTCTATTCCTCTTTCCCAGGGTCATTCCCCGACATTAGGGTTTGGAGGATATCCTATTTGCCGCATGCTCCCATCAGGGACCTTCTCCAGATTTACAGAGCTCCAACCCAACCGTTGGCTGATATGGCTTGGATTTGGAGCTTTCCCATTCATCCCAGGGTTCGTCTTTTTCTATGGAAGCTTACACGGAATTGTCTTCCTACATGCTCCGTGCTTTCTAGACGTGGCCAGGGGATCCAGCTTACGTGTCCGTTATGTGGCATTGAGGAGGAGTCGGTGGATCACGCCATCTTCACTTGTCTCAGAACTAGCCATATTTAGGGGATTGCTAGCGACCGGCCTTGGAATGTTGCCTCCTCTTCTCTTTGTCTCTCCTTTCTTAACTTGATCAGGCAGGATGTTAGGAGAGGCTGCTGTAAGAAGGGTTTGACGAGGGCTTACATTGCTTACCAAATATGGTTATCCCGGAACCGGATTGTCTTTACTCATGAGTCCGCCCTGTCGTATAGGGTGGTGAGGGTTGCTTTGTCCTTATCTACTGAGTACACCTCCCAGTGTTTGGCTCGTTATTGTGATAGCCCTGGCCCCTGGGGTTCCCATGCTGCCCCGGCAGTACACCGGCGTACGATCTTTATTTCTTGGGAACCCCCTCCTCCAGGGTTTGTCAAAATCAATTTTGATAGGAGTGTTCATGGTAGATCTGTCGGATTGGGTTATGTCATTCGAACATCTAATGGGGCCATGATGTCTGCTGGTGGATTTAGTCTCCTGGACTCCTCAGTGCCGCTGGCAGAGCTTGCTTGGGCTGGGGTTTCCTGTGCTATTCGCAGCCTCGGCGCCAGTCGTATTATCCTTGAGGGACCCTCACTGTGATTCGGTGGCTTCGTCAGGATCATTATAACCAACTACCAACCAACCCTTTGATCTCAGATATTTGATCTCTCCTTCAGGGGGTTTATAGCATCCAGATCTGTTATACCTTCAGGGAAGCCAACTCTGCGGCTGATTGGATTACCGTTAGGGTGATCGACCATTCTGAATTCTGACACTGGCAGTCCGGAGACCGTTGTCTTCCTATCCTTATCTAAATTTTATATTCTGATAGAATGGATTTGAGTCATCCTAAATTGATGTGATCATCCACTCTACTAAAAAAAAACACCGCTTGCAATGTTAATCAGGTAGAATTGGTCTAATCCAAGACACATTCCATTCTTGGCGAACGGCAATGCGAACATTTATATTTCAAATTATTTATCCGGTCCAGATTTAGTCATATAATTTTTTTCATGAATCAGTGGCCTATCTTATTTATATAGCCAAAATTTTATGGATTTTGTTAATGATTACCATGGAAGCCGCCAAAAGCCATTTAATATACTGTCTACCAACTTTTCATAAAAGATAAAAATAAAAGAAAAAATATTTAAAGAAAGCAATCAAAGCTCTAATTTTATGCAACCTAGAAAAGTTGAAGAAAAAAAAATGCTGCAATACCATTAAAGCATTATGGCTATATGATGATCTTTTATCATTTTGAGCTGATGTTCTTGAGTATCAGTAGAAGTATTATCAAATTGTTGAAAATTTGCTTCGACATCAAAATTTGTAATAAGTTTCGGGAACCGAATATTCTGATGGGAACCCTCCAATGCTCAAGTTAGTGATCAGAATCACAGTCATAAGTTTGAGGAAGCTTGAGAAAATAAGAGTTAAGAAGAAGATGATCCAACCTTTTTTAAGTGTTTAAGTACTCATACCTTTATAAGGGGTCCCTCTTATCCATTTTATTGATACTTGGGATCTGTGTAACTTGCTTCGAAAGCTTTGAAATCTCATGATAATCCACGACTTTTGCCAATGGAATGTCAGAACTAGTGGGATTTACCCCATCTGAAGTGAGTTATTGGTACTTTTTATAGCAGATGATGACTATTTGGGCTTATCTTGATCAGAGTCATCAATGCTTCATGATGGATTGTGACTTCTTGGGCTTATCTTGATCAAAGTCATTAATGCTTCATGATGGATTGTGATTTCTTGAGCTTGCACCGGAATCGATGGAGTTTGTCTTATTAGACATATATGACTCAGAGATGATCGATGGGTCCAGCCTTATCAGAGATGAAGGCTTGCTAGGAAAGTTGAAGTTAATCTTAGAAATAAGACAAAATAAGAACAAGGGCCACTCAGAAACAGGGGCCGCTTCAGGGCCGATTACGAACTAGGGCCGCTCAGTAATAGGGCCGCTCAGTAATAGGGCCGCTTTAGGGCCGCCTAGAAGCTGGGGCCGCCTAGGAGTTGGGGCCACCTTGGGGCTGCTCAAGAACAAAAGCCGCTTCAGGGTCGATTATGAACTGGGGCCATCTAGAAGCCGGGGCCACCTTGGGGCCTCTTAGAAACAGGGGTCTCTTTAGGGCCGATTACTAACTGGGCCCGCCTAGGAGCCGGGCCACCTTGGGGCCGCTCAAGAACAAGGGCCGCTTCAGGGCCGATTACGAATTGGGGCCGCCTAGAAACCGAGGCCGCCTAGGAGCCAGGGCCACCTTGGGGCCACTCAGGAATAGGGCCGCTGTTATCCTAGCTACTCCCGTCGTTTGGTAATTTTGGCCATTAACCCCCACGTGGCTTTTATCAGCCACATCATATGCCCTCCCTCCGCTCCCGAGTCTTGGTACTCATGTGCGTAGCATGTGCCAAGAGAAAGGAGCGCAAACTCCCCGCTCGCCATAAATTAGCGGAGGCGGACACGTATCCTTAAGGAGGTAAAGTCTTTTCGAAGTCTTCTCATCATTTAAGAAATGGCATCGGGATGTGGTCTACGAGGGGATTGAGGAAAATATTTCTCGAGCAACGAAAAAAGTGGGTGTCATTATTGGATTGTTCTTATCTATGTCTAGAGATGACAATGGCCCAAGGATGGGCCAAGGCAATTTATACCGGTACCCATCTCCGTTAGGAAAAACATCCCCGTTCCCCATCCCATTAAGCCGTTATAGTTAACGGGACGGGGATGGGGATACCCGACCGTTTGCCCGTTTACATAAAAAATAAAATTATTTTATTAAATTTATAATTTATTAAAAATTAATAAAATAATTTTTTTAGGATAAGATAGATCAAACGCCAACAACCAATCGTTGATATTGATACATCTAATACATTAGCTTTAATATCGTAACAAACCAAATAGAAATGATCTATCAAATTATAATTGCATTTCAAGAAGAATAGTCTGTAAAAAAAAATTGCAACTTGGTAGCAAACAATAAGCAACAACATTAAAAATATTAAAATATAATAATAAACATACTCTAAATAATAAAAATTTCTCTCCATGATATTTGCTGAAGAAGTGCATGATTCCTACAAAAAAAGAAGGATTTGTTAGTAATGTGACAAATACTGGTACTACAAACAATAAGGATAAAAATATATTAATAAATAACAAATACCTCAATGTCGCTAACATCACCATCATCCCAATAATACAAGTAAACATCATCCTACTTTTTCGATGTATCTAACAATTTACCAACACGAGATAACAAAGTAAGAAAATATTATTATATACTTAAAAAATAATATATGCAAGATAGACGCTTACCTTCAAATTAAGTCCACAACCAACTTTGAGCACACATTAAAGCCTCTAATATTGCAGGAAAAAGTCTACTACGATGAGGATTCACCACTCTATCATTTGTAGAGAAAGCAGATTCAGAAGCAACTGTAGTCATAGGAATAGCAAAGATATCCCTAGCAACCTTTTGCAACATAAAAAATTTCACTCCATTAGTTTTCCACCAATTCAACACATCAAAGTCATCACTATCAGGTGTTATAGACTCTTCCAAGTAGAAGTCCAACTCTGTCTTGACTTTCTCCACGGTAATATCCTGAGAAGCCAAAAATGCCTCATATCTACTTCTTTTCAGTGATGAACGATTAGACAGAAGAAACATTGAAGACCCACTGCTAGAACTCTTTTCCTTATGTTTGCCTTTATCTCTTGACTCATACTCTTTAACTAAATTGGCCATAGTTGTCTGAACTTTTTTAATTTCTAATTTGGCATGCTCTTCCCCATAAAATAAAAGAAAATAACATTCAAATGACTTCATCTTGTACCTTGAATCCAATACATTTGCTATGCTCAATACGCCTTGAATGTCATCCCAATACTTGTTAAACTTCACTGTCATCGCCAATGACATATCCTTTATTTCTTGTCTTGCAGATGTCATCCACTCATAAAGTGACAACTTAATCTCAATGATCTCCATAAAAAAAGATTAGCAGTAGGATATTTCAGGCCAGAGAACAAAATAGTAACATTATAGAAATTCTTTAGTCTTTTGCACAATTCACTAGCAACCTTCCAATCCTCCTCTAAGGTAAACAAGTATACTGAAAATCACGTTGCTTCAAGCGAGAGAAAACATCTTTATTTTCTAAAGCAGTATTAAGCATCAAATATGTAGAATTCCATCTAGTTTTGCAATCTAAAACTAGTTTCTTAGTACATGCTATATTCAGTTGCCTTGTAGTTTCCTCAAATTTTTCTATTCTCTTAAGGGAACTCATCCAAAATATGACACTATCATGCACATTTTCAATTCCACTCTCAAACTTACTAAGCCCCTCTTTCACAATCAGATTTAAAATATGTGCAGCACACCTCATATGAAAAAGCTATCCCCCCAAAATAAGTGCACCTCGATCAATCTTACTTTTCATCTTTGAAATCATGCTATCATTCGTACTACAATTATAAACAATCAAGGTAGACAACTTACGATCAATATTCCAATCCAACAATGTCTCCATAAGTTTGTCACATAGAACATCAGAGATATTTAGAGCAGGAATATAAACAAACCTATCAAATTCAAATAATTACAATACTAATATAACAGATATAAGATTAAAGTAAGAAGTGATAAAGAAATAAATTAGTACCTCAATATGCAATTTCTTAACACCCAATCATCATCAATGTAATGTGCCGTGACTACCATGTAATGCTTTCTTTGATTCGAAGAAGTCCACATATCAGTAGTGATGAAACTCTACTTTTGATTTGGTCAAGAAGACTCATTACCTTAGTTTTCTCAAGGCGATATATCTTCAAAATATCTTTCTTTACTGTATTTCTTGTCACCATCTTAAACAATGGTTGTAGATTATGGCAAAAAATTCTAAATCCTATATGGTCAACCATGGAGAGTGGATACTCATGCAAAATTATCATAGCTGCAAGGTCTTTTCTTGAAACCTCTAGATTAAAAGCATGTAAAGCAAGATTAGGGCTACCTTCCATCAACTTACTTGAACTAGCTGATGTTAATATTTGTTTTATATCTTTTGGTTTGATAGAGGCATCTCTTCCAATGTTCACGCAAATGGAAGGTGCCATCATTGGGTCCTCCACCCAATTTCTTTTGACAGTAGTTACAAATTGCCTTTAAACTCCCATCGATCGTTTTGCATTCAAAATGGTTCCAAACTTCATATCGTAAAGACCTTGTTGGAGGAATAGAGTCAATAGTTTGCATTTCAGGAGTTAAAGAGTCTCTAATGGAGTAATCTAATGTGTTAGTGTTAGATGTATCAATATCATCATTTGATTGTTCTCGATTGGTCTTCATCTTATCCTAAAAAATTAATAAATTATCATTAAGCACATAAGCTTCCAAACTGTTAACAAAAACAAAGAATATCAACCAAGAAATTTTATTCTGCTTCAACACTGCACATGGTTAGAGAGAGATTCCAACAAGAAAAGTTGGATTTTATTCTGCATTATCTATCCATGTGATAGAGGTATACAAATAATATTTAAAAAAGAAAAAATATACTTTCTTTGAGATAAGGAAGAAGAGAACAAAAAAGTAAGAAAGAAAACAGCTAACAAGGGAAATAAATCAAAAAATGAAGATTTCTAATGTAATAACCGTAAAAAAAGAATACATTCACATTTTAAAGCAAAAAATAAAGAGATATCTTTCTTTAGAAATAAAAGAAAGAGATGAGCGTACCAGAGAAAGAAAAATGTATTGGAGGGCGTCAATGGGGCATCGATGAGACAGCGATTGAAGACGATGAAGTAGATTTAGAACTTCAGAGTTCAGATCAGCGATTGGAGATGATAGAGTAGGTTCAGACTTCAGCACTTCAATTGGCTATGTGAAAGAAAGAAGAGCAAGAGATGGTGCGTGAAAGAAGGCAGAGTAAGATGTAGGGAGAAATAAACTCTAAGGCATGCATATTTAATAATTTGATAATAATTATCAATGCGGAATTTTAAAGATTAAATATTAATCTATCTAATATGCATCAAGTTCATATCTTTGCCTTATATATAGGATCATTTGATCTAAATTATGCATATAAATAAAATCATCAAGATCATATCTTGATCTTCAAGGTAAGAAGTCATACTTCTTGTCTTGAAGCATGCCTTAAGATCTAGGGATCATATCACTTACCTTAAGGGTAATTGGTAAATCCTTTTGTGCTCTGCAGCCGTTCAATCGTCCGACCTCTAGTATCGTCCACGTGAAGTCCCCGAATGATCGGATTCTCGAGAGTGCTAGCTCGCGAAAAAATAATTTTGCTGATCTTGAATCCTTCCACTTGAATCTTCTTCCAAGATCCACCAAACTTTCGCTGACACCAGAATCACACCATGATTTTTTATTCTAACTCTTTAGAAATTCAATCCATAACATTTCGTTGTTGTGTTTTGGTGAGGGATGTCCTCTAATTTATAGTCTCAATTTAGCCGTTAGCCCATTGAATTCTAACACTTAGAATTCCGCCATTCGATGAAAACCAAAGAGACACAACGTTTGGTTAATTTCGAGTTCGGTGAAAACCTATGAATTCTAACACTTAGAATTCCAACGTTTTATTAATTCCGACATTCGGTAAAACGAAAGAGATGTAAATTCTAACACTTAGAATTCCATCGTTTGGTTGATTCAAAGAGGCACATTTATTCCATATGAATTCTAACACTTTAGAATTCCAACGGAACCATTTGGAGAAGATTAATGTTATACATTAAATTTTACCTGTGAATTTAATCTCTCAGATTTTAGTTATCTCATCATGTGAGATACTCATGCGAGAGATTTGGGTTTAGGTTTTGGTTTAAGCTGATCTGAATTTATTAGACTGAACCAACATAGATCATGGTCCTAGCCCATATCAAATTTGACTAGTCCTGAATCTATTTAAATCCAAATCAAGTCTAATTTCAAATCAATATTTGAAATTAACTAGTCCTTCTAATAGACTTAAACCAAATTGAATCTTATTCACTTGTACTTAACCCAATTAAGATAATTTAATTAATAAAATTGATTAATTAAATCATATACGATTCTCAATCGTTGATCAGCAAATAGATCATCCTAGAAAACTTCTATGCGTGTGACTCTCTAGGTTCGAACCTAAGCCGGTAGCATAGGAACAACTTTCTATACTAATCGATGTGCCCATCTAGCAATGGAACCCGACGTCCGGATAGGTCGAAGAGTTGCCGAGCAAACTCCAAGAACCCTAAGAAACAGTTACCGTATAATTTATCCTTTTGACCATAAATGCTAAGGATGGCTTAAGAGCCTGTCAACTCTAAACAGCAAATCTATAAATTGATTTCAACTTTAGTAATCATGTGACCTTCACATGAAGTGCCTTGGCCAAGGTCTTGCTAAATTGAAACACAAGCATTTTCCTTTTAACGGGATAGGTCAAATTCCATCTTGATCCACAACTAACTACCACAAGTACTTGACTGCACCTAGTAACCTTTCATAGCTAGATTAGAAATCCAGATGGTCCGGCACCTAAGTACAATGAGTTTCTTGCAAGTCACTGGTTGTGATCTTCAGGTCTGAAGGATACTTATACTTATATCTTCTTGGATTAACTCTTGACAACAGAGTATCCAAAAATGAGTCACGTTCGGTAAATGTACTCCTACACTTTCACCTGTATGTCATACCAGTGTCTCTGCACTCCTTGGTTAAGAGGATAACCAACAAATATAATATACAACATCCTATAATTGATAGTACTATGGCCCTGTCATAGTATATCATTTGGTCGCAAACTCTTTGGAGGACCTTCAAAGATAAATCCTCCTTTATCGTGAAAGAAGATCCTGAGGGCTTCATTACTATTAGGAGTTCTAAGAAGATATTCTTGTAATGAATAAATTGCCAAATAACTTTTATTAATATATCAATTTATATGCTATTTTCATTAGCACAATCATCAAATGATTGGCTTTAGGATACAATTCCCAACACAAGAGTCATTGAGTCATTATATAAAGCTAATGGGGATGGGATAAATGGGGATGGGGCGAAGAATACCATCCCCGAGCCGTTTACCCATTTAGCCGTTAACGAAAAATCTCCATTACTCGTTAAACCATTTAAAACATAGATTCCCTGACCCATTAAAAATGGTACCAGTCAGGTAAACGGGGAAACAAAGAAAATTGCCATCCCTATCTATATCCCATCATTGAGTACGGATCACACCATTTATGCATCACCAAGGCTTTGTATCTTGAATGACGGAGGGTTTGCGGACAGCTGGACGATATCTCCATTCATGAATCTCCACGTGGTACTGTAGTGGGCGAGATATTCAAAAATCACGTATAAAGACTATTCTGCCCGCCCCTTTGGGCCTTTCACACCCTCATTACCTCCCTTGTGCTTTCTTTGCCTTTTGAGTCTTCTGAGTTTCGAGCTTTTTCCTTTGTCCCTTTGATCTCTAGGTCAGTCCCTTTTACTTTCTTTGCTTTTTCCTCCCATGGATTTTGATTTATGTAGGAAAGGTAAGAGCCCCATGGTTGAACCCTCTAGGGAGGAGATCCTTCAGGCACGGCACCGGGCCCCTGATGGTATCTCCATCTGTAGTCGCCCGGCGACCTCAGCCCAACCACCATCTAAGGCCTCTTCTCCACCACCTAAGGCTTCTTCTCCACCCCATAGGGCTTCTCTACCTCCTAGGGTTTCTCCTTCATTTCCTAAGGTTTCCTCTTAATCATCTAGTCATGCGGCATCTCCGTCGGCTACCCTCTCTGAGTCCATAGGTCCGAAGAGGATAGTCTCCACAATGACCGCTCATGACCTAAAGAACCTTAGGGTTTAATATGGAATTCCTGATAGTGTCTGCATCTCCGCTCCCCGCTCTGATCACAAGGTGACCTCCAACTAGTCTGGTGGGATTGCCTTCTATGAAGAATTTTTAAGAGCGGGCTTGGTCTTTCTCTTCATTTATTCTTTCTTAGATAGGTATGACCTTGTCCCGACACAGCTAACTCCGAATTCCATTCGAATTATCTACGCCTTCATTGTTCTATATTATTTTCATGGCATCCATGCTCGAGTTTCTTTATTCCGGGCATTGTATAAACTTCATAATCCCAATAAGGCCGGGTGGTGGAGCTTTGCCTCCAGACCCAAAAGAATCCTTAAACTTGACCTACCCTCCAAAATCAAGGGATGAAAATCCCAATTTTTCTATATTCATTTGGAGGGGGTGAAGACGGACTGGGGTATTCCCGACACCAGTCCTAATAAGAATGCGACTATAAATGAGGAAGACCGGGAGATTTTTGATGCACTAATCTCATACGATCTTCCTTCCTGCCGGGACCTTTTGTCAGAGGACAACCTCCGTGACGCCGGCATAGCACCAGTGGCCGGCGCAGTACCAGTGTCGCCCATACCGGCATTCGGTGAGCACCATATCTTCGTAGTCATCATTCATTCCTTTATTTTTATTTTTATTTTTATTTTTTCTTCTTCTTTTTTTTTAACTTTGATCTTCGTTTCCTTGTGTAGCAATGAAGATTTCTCCTAACTTTTTGGTGGCGGGCCTCCGCAAAAGAAAAGAGACCATCGGCAACACGGTGAGGGCAAAACCCAAGAAGGCTCACTGGGAAGAATAGAGCGGGTCATCCCGGCCACCCATGGCTCCTTTCGCTGCTCCCAAGGCTACCTTGGTGGAAGAGCCAAGAAGGGAGGATCCCCCCACTGAAGTACCAGCAGCAAGGGTTCCCTTTGTGAAAGTCGAGGTGAGGCCATTGAGGGAAGAACCCTTGGCCACCGTCGAACCCGAAGGTGAGACCATGCTGAAGGTGAGGGTTGGGATGCCTCTGGTGGTGAAAGTCGAGGAGGATACCCTGCGGCCACCCAACCGATGCCCGAGGAAGGAGGGATGTCTCCTACTAGCGAACCCAAGAGTCGGCCCTCCTGGGTGACAGCAATGAATCACAGTCTGTTGGCGGAGCATGTATGAGGCGGTCCAGCCTCCTAGGTTTCCAGGCCGAGCTCCGCTGCCTATCCGTTGTTGATGCTCTTGACACTCTTTTTATTGCTGCCCTTCAGGTATGTCTATTGATTTTGTTTCTCTTTTATATTAATCTTAATCGGAGTTTCTAACTGATTGCTTCGCACAGATGTCCAACGACATCTTTTTCTTTCGGGATATCTGCACCGAGGCTGCCAAAACCCGAGCTGACACCTTGGCTAAGGAATTGGCTGAGGTCTAGGCCCAATAGAAGAAAGTGGCCAACGAGCTCTGAGCCGCTCAGGAGGGGAGCCGCTTTTTGAAAGCCCAGGTAGAGGAAGCCGAGAGCAAGGCTAGAGTTGTTGAGGCCAAGCTGATGGATGCCATGATGAGGCTAAGACCAACTGAGGAGAGACTGAAAAGTGCTCTCCTCAGGTTGGAGCATGCTGAGGAGAGGGCCGATAAGGCCGACTCTGAGGCCCAAGCCGCTATGGAGAAGTTGGCCATCGCGGAGGTAGACTCTCGGACCTTCTAGGAGAATCAGATCGCTGCTGAGGCTTAGGTCCATTAGGTAGTGGAAAAATTGGCCACCACCGAAGTCCAAGCTGTGGAGAAGGTGGCCGCCGCTGAGGCTCAAGCTACGGAGAAGGTGGCCGCCACTGAGGCTCGAGCTCGAGAGGCTATGGAGCAATACAAAGGTTCCACTGCCTTTGCCGCGGAGTTGAGTGAAGCGGCTATGGATGTCTTCTCCCACGGCTTCGAGAGGTGTAAAGAGAGGGTCTCGCAGACCTTTAAAATAAGTGGCCTGAAACGCCTTCGGCTTGAGGATGAAAAGGGGGATCTGGAGAGTAGTGACGCCGAAGATGGGCCGAGACCCTCTGAACCTTAGAGTTTATTTCTTTTCTATTTTTCAAATACTATGTAATCCGACTAATGTCAGTCTTTTGTATGACATTATCATTAGAATTAATGAAAGGAAAATTTTGTTTAAACATAATGAACTTATTTCTTTATAGCGCCTTAATCTTTTGGTGATCATATCTTGGCTTTAGCCTTTAGAATCGATAAGGTACCCCTTTAGTCTCTTAAGTACGTTTGGAGAGTTGGCAATTTGATGTGCTTCATAGAAATGTTTTGGTTTGCCTTAGTCTCCCAAGTTTTTGTTGAAGTGTTCCTTGGATACCGATAGCAGCCATTGCTCCAAGGATTCCTTGGTGCCGTTTTCGGGAGTTGACTCGAGGCCGCCGAGACCGTAGGAATTGAACCACCTCGGCGATTTCTCAGTGCCCATCCTGGGGTTTCCTTACAATTACGGGGCTGCCGAGGTTCTTTTGAAAACTATCATGAGGGTTTTTCGATGCTGGCCCAGGAGTTTGACTCGGGGTCGCTGAGACCGTAGGACTTGAACCGCCTCGAGGATTTCTTAGTGCCAGCCCAGGGGTATCCTTACGATCACGGGGCCACTGAGGTCCTTTTGAAAACTATCACAGAGGTTTTTCGGTGCTGGCCCAGGAGTTTGACTCGGGGCTGCCGAAATCGTAGGACTTGAACCACCTCGAGGGTTTCTCGGTGCTGGCTCGGGGGTATCCTTACGATCATCAGGCCGCCAAGGTCCTTTTGAAAACTACCATGAGGGTTTCTCGGTGCCGGCCCAGAGGTGTCCTTACAATCATGGGGCCACCGAGGTCCTTTTGAAAACTACCATGTGGGTTTCTCGATGCTAGCCTGGAAGTTTGACTTGGAGCCGCCGAGACTGTAGGACTTGAACCGCTTCGGGGGTTTCTTAGTGCCAGCCTGGGGGTGTCCTTACGATCATGGGGCCACCAAGATCCTTTTGAAAACTACCACTATGGTTTCTCAGTGCCAGTCCATGAGTTTGACTCGGAGCCGCCGAGACTGTAGGACTTGAACCATCTCGGAGGTTTCTCGATGTTGGCCCGAGGGTGTCCTTACGATCACGGGGCCGTCGAGGTCCTTTTAAAAACTACCATGGGGGTTTTTCGGTGCTGTCCTAGGGGTGTCCTTACGATCACGGGGCCGCCAAGTTCCTTTTAAAAATTACCACGAGGGTTTCTTGGTGCTGGCCCAGGAGTTTGACTCGGGGCCGCCAAGATCGTAGGAATTGAACCACCTCATAGGTTTTTCGGTGCCAACCTGGGGGTTTCCTTACGATTACGGGGCTGCCGAGGTCCTTTTGAAAACTACCACGAGGGTTTCTTTATGCCGGCCCGAGAGTTTGACTCAGAGCCATAGAGATCGTAGGACTTGAACCGCCTTGAGGGTTTTTCGATGCTGACCCAGGAGTGTCCTTATGATCATGGGGCCACCGAGGTCCTTTTCATAATTTTCAAACTGAATAGAAGGATGAAATTGAAAACTTTTCTTATATTCATTGGCTAAGTATACTCACTATTGATAATACCGACGAAGGTTGTCCACATTCCAAATACATAGAATTGTCCACCCATCGAGCTCCTCAAATCAGTATGCTCCTTGGCGAAGTGCTTCGGTAACTCGATAGAGCCCCTCCCAATTTGGAGATAGCTTGTCTCCTTCGGTTAGCTTAGATACCTTGATCTTTCTAAGGATTAAATCTCCTGGACGGAATGTCTTGAGGCAAACTCGGGCATTATAATATTTTATTGCTCACTGACGAAAGATAGCCATCTTGAGTCATGCTCGGTCCTGAATCTCATCGATGAAGTCGAGGTTGGCCTTTAGCTGATCAGGATTATCTTCTTTATTATATGATTCCATCCAGGGGCTTGAAAGATCAATCTCTACTAGAATGACCGCTTCTGATCCGAAGATAAGACTGAAAGGAGTCTCTCTTGTAGGGATTCTTGGAGTCGTGTGGTATGCCCACAATACACTTAGGAGGTCCTCCATCCATTTGTCTTTGAACTCATCCAATTGGGTTCTGAGTCCCCGAAGGATGGTCTAATTCATGACTTCTGCCTTTTCATTGATTTGTCGATGCCCGACAGAAGTAAAACGATGGCCGATATTCAACTCAGTGTAAAAAGTCTTAAATGCAACATTATCGAATTGTCGACCATTGTCGGTGATAATAGTATGAGATAAGCCAAACCGACAGATAATAGATTTTCAGAAGAATGTCTTTACCTTGTTCTTTGTAATTTTGGCTAACGCCTCAACTTCAATCCATTTGGTGAAGTAGTCGATGGTGACAAGTAAGAACCTCCATTGACCCAAAGCCGGGGAGAATGGTCCAAGGATATCAATTCCCCACTAAGCGAAAGGCCACGGAATAGAAAGCGGACTTAGCTGAGAGGCCGGCTGTCGCTGGATATTAGAATATTGCTGATAGCTATCACACTTCTGGACTAGCTCAGTAGCATCTTTTCACATAGTGAGCCAATAGTACCCCCAGCTAAGAGCTTTGTGCGCCAGTGATCTGCCCCCCAGGTGGTTCCCACATATGCCCTTATGGATCTCTTTGAGTATATAGTTGGCGTCTGTAGGGCCGACACATTTAAGAAGAGGATAAGAGAAAGACTTATTGTATAACTGTCCATTTAGCAATACAAACTTAGGGGCCCTTCACTTGAGTAGCCTGGCTTCTACATGATCAGTGAAAAGATTACCATCAGTAAGATAGCAGATATAAGCATCCATATATGTTGACTCCTGAGTCACTGGTAGAACTTCTTTCATTATGTCAATACTCGGAAGCTCCAGATGCTCGACCTATGTTCTCCCTAATGTGTTATCTACTGAAGTAGCTAGCCGTGACAAGGTATCGGCTCTAACATTTTTACCTCTGAAAATATAACTAATAGTAAAATAAGCCAATAAAGAGGTCAATGACTTGACCTTATTTAAATATCGAGACATAACGAGGTCTCAAGCTTTATACTCCTCGGTAATTTATCCGAAGATGAGCTGAGAGTTGGTGAAGGTCCTGAGATGCTTTACTCTGAACTCCCGCATGAGCTTAATTCTGGCCAATAAGGCCTCATACTTAGCTTGATTATTTATATCTTTAAAGAGAAATTGGAGAGCATACTCCAATATTATGCCCTTCGGATTTGCAAGGATAAGACCAGCTCTACTTCTTTGAGAGTTGGAGCACCATCGACATGGAGGATCCAAGCCCCCACTACATCTTCATTAGCGTTCGAACATATCATTGGGAAGTCCTTAGGTTGCTCTTCCGTTCAGGTGCATTCCACTAGAAAATCCGTCAGCATCTGAAACTTCATGATAGATCGGGATTGAAATGAAAGATCGAATTCTTTCAATTTGACTGCCCATTTAGCCAGCCGACCTGAAGTGTCAGAACGAGCCAAAATAGCTCTAATAGGCTGGTCCGTGAGTACCATAATTGGATGGGCTTGAAAGTATGGCCTGAAATACTGAGCAAAAATGATTAGAGAAAAAATAATTTTTTTAGTTCTGTAGTATCTGACCTTCGCATCATGAAGCACTTTGTTGGTATAGTAGATGGGCTTCTGTGCTCCATCAGGGTCAAGGCATACCAGAACAGAACTAACTACCTTTGGGGAGGCGGCAAGATAAAGGAAGAGCTTTTCTCCTTCCTTTGACTTTGATAGTAGTGGCAGTGTGGACATAAATTCCTTTAGCTCTTCGAAGGCTTTCTGACAGCTTTCCGTTCACTCGAAGCCGTTTGCCCTTCGTAGAGCTTTGAAGAAGGGCAGATATCTCTCAGCTGATCTTGATAAGAACCGGCTTAGAGCGGCCACTCTTCTAGTGAGTCATTATACTTTCCTTTTATTAACTAGTTGCCTCATGTCAAGGATAGCTTGTATCTTCTTTGAATTTGCCTCAATCCCTCGCTGGGTTACCAAAAAGCCCAGGAATTTTTCAACGATGACCTTAAATGCACACTTGTGAGAATTGAGCTTCATTTGGTGGCGTCGAAGGTTACTGAATATTTCTTCTAAATCGGCGATATGGTTGGCAATGTAGGTGCTTTTAGTTAACATATCATCCATATACACCTCCATCTTATGCCCAATCTGATCTTTAAAGGCTTTATTCATCAGTCTCTAATAAGTAGCTCCTGCGTTCTTCAACCCAAAGGGCATTACCTTATAGCAATAGATGCCTTTTTCGATGATGAAAGAGGTATTTTCTTCATCCGTCGGATTCATCTTTATTTGATTGTACCCAGAGAAGGCATCAATGAAGTTGAGGAGTTCATGGTCAGATGTAGAGTCCATCAATTGGTCAATCTGCAGCAGTGGAAAGTTGTCTTTAGGACATGCTTTATTGAGATCAATAAAGTCGATGCAGATTCTTCAACTTTCGCTGGCCTTTCGCACCATCACCACATTGGCTAACCAGTCCGGGTATTACGCTTTTCGGATATGGCCAGTGGCAAGCAGCTTGTTGACCTCTTCATCAATGGCTCTATGTCGTTCGAGGATAAAACTTCTCTTTTTTTGGCGGACAGGCCGGTACCTCCAAAGGGATGCCGAGCATGTCTGCAGCTAATCAGGCGAAGACATCTGAGTTCGTCTATAAGAAAGTAAGGAGTTGATTCTTCATCTATAGAGAAAGAAGCTCACCGATTTGTACAGTCTTCATAGGGTCGTCCCCTAGCGGGTAGGATAATAAGTGCTAGATGGCTCTCCCCTTCTTTTAAATTCTCTAGGATTGAGTAGCACTGAGGTCGGTGAAATCACCACCTCCTAAGGGATGGGAGCCATATGATAGCACAATTGCACTAGATTTTGCTTCCCATGCATCTTGCAAATTCTTCCACTAGTGGGGAATCTCACAAGCAAGCGTTTAGTAGATATCAATGCATCCAAGAGGTTTAAGCCAGGCCAACCGAGGATGGCATTGTAAGCCAAGAGCACTTGGGCCACCAAAAATCTCATTAGGACAGTGCTTTGGCACGATGGTGACCCTGCCGTGACCGATAGAGTAATTTTGC
The DNA here is from genome assembly GCA_900491605.1 of Calamus simplicifolius. Lineage (NCBI taxonomy): Eukaryota > Viridiplantae > Streptophyta > Magnoliopsida > Arecales > Arecaceae > Calamus > Calamus simplicifolius. The sequence continues at coordinate 655,316 of UESW01003928.1, forward strand.
CCTCCACCTTCACTAAATCTCCTATGAACTCGACGAGGGGTATGGTCACTGGTTGGAGAGAGCTAGGAGATAAGTTTATCCGAACAAAGGCATCATAAGTGAGGATGTCAGCAGAGCTTTCACTATCAATCAGAATTCTTTTTACAGAATGCTTAGCGATTGTCATGGAGACAACAATGCTATCATCATTCATATTACCCCCCTCCCCCCTGCTAATTTTTCTTCAGAAAAAAGGATTACATTTTCTCTTCACTCCTCATTCCTCAATCTTTTGCAAGGCATAGTTGCCCCCTAGGAAAGTATGCCTACGGTGCGCTCCGTCGGAACGTTATCGATGTTGGCTTGAGCAGGCGAAGGTCCCATTAGAGCTGGGACAACCAAAGGTTCCCTCTTCTGGATAAACTTTCCGAGATAGCCTTGCTGGATGAGCTTCTCAAAGGTGCTTCAGATTATGGCAATCTTTAGTGTCATGGCCATAATCTCTATGGAAGCGGCAGTAACAACTCTGATCGCAAGCAACATCTATCCTCAGTGGAGGAGGACGCCGGAGATAGGGCTTGCTCTCAATCTTCATAAGGATATGAGACTTGGGGACAAGGAGAGGTGTGAAATTCTCTTCTCTGGAGTAAAGTTTTGGCACTGATTATCTGATTGGTGTGGGGGCTCAGGCTTTTTGGGAGGAGGTCCGCTTGGCTCCGTGTGGACTAGTTTTTGCTGGATCCTCTTTTAATATCTCTCCAAGTGAAATCAGCTTCATTGGCATGGATATATTTCTGCGCATGACTTAGAAACTCAGCATAAGAATTGGGAAGTCTTTTGTCCAGCGAATAGGTTAAGTGAGAGGGACGAAACCCTCGCTTTAGTGCCGGAGTGGCCATAAAACCATCGAGGTGGTAGACCTCAAGGGCTGCCATCTTGAATCGGACCATAAAATCCTTCAAAAGTTCTCCTTTTTTTGTTGAATGAAAAATAAACTATCTGCTACCTGCAGGATCTTTCGGCAGACATCAAAATGCACTAAGAAGGTTTTTTCCAACTATCGAAAGGAATCGATGTTGTGTAGGAGTAGATGAGAATACCAAGCATGAGCAGCCTTCCGAAGGGTAGCAGGGAAAGCAATACATAGAAGGGCATTAGTTTTCCCTTGAACTTACATGGGAGCTTTATAACTCTCCAGATGATCCAATGGATCCATAGTGCCAACATAAGGATCCAGCTGGGGAAGACGAAACCTTTAAGGAACATGCTCTTCCATAATCTGACAGGTGAGGGATGGACGAGTGTCATAATTCACCCCTAATTGATTATTGAGCTTCTGACTGAGCTCCTCCAACCGTCGGTCTTGCTCCTCCAAACGCCTCTCCATCTGGCAATTAAGGTCCTCGCTTATTGATTCAAAAGATGAATGGGGAGAGAGGTGACACTGATGGTGGTGTATCCACCTGGACTCCTTGTCCCGTTTATCTTTGGAGGAGGGGCTACTCGAGCGGCGAATAGAAGACCGTGACCTTTTGAAAGTTTCTTGGTGGTGGTGCCTGAACGGAGCATGACGATGGCGATGCTCCTCCGAAGAGGGTCTTCTGTAGGTAGATTATTGACTGGTCGAAGAAGCTATAGCAAGCGGTATGAGATGTCTGGGTAGCTATTAAATAGCTACCAGCTGTTGCCCTTGCAACTCATGGACCGCGCCAACAAGAGCTTGGACTTGCTGGATAAAAGTGGCCAGTTGTTCATGGGGAGTAGATAAGACTGATGGCGAAGAAAGAATAGGGGAATTAGCCTTTGGTTGCTCAGTGTGGGAGGAATGCCTCCCAGTATAACTGGCAGAAGCCTTCTGAATACATGTCACCACCATTGTTGTTCAAGAGGGGGCGAGCTTGTTAGCTCAAAGTTACAGAGCTATCCTTCTACGCCTCCCCCTTACAGGCACGCCAATTTGATGGTGTCTGATCACCTTGAGCTGACATCCTTGAGTGTCAGTGAAAGTGCTGTCAAATTGCTAAAAAAGCTTTGCTCCAGCATCGGGATCTGCAAGAAGTCCCAAAAACTGGATATTCCGACGGAGACCCTCCGATGCTCAAGTTAGTGATCATAATCACAGTCGTGAGCTTGAGGAAGCTCGAGAGAAAGAGAGTTAGGAAGAAGATGATCCAAACTTTTTTAAGTGTTTAAGTGCTCATACCTTTATCAGGGGTCCCTCTTATCCATTTTATTGATACTTGGGTCTGTGTAACTTACTTCGAAAGCTTTGGATCTTATGATAATCCATGACTTTTGCCAATGGAATATCAAAACTAGTGGGATTTACCCCATCTGAACTGAGTAATTGGTACTTTTTATGGCAGATGATGACTATTTGGGCCTATCTTGATCAGAGTCATCAATGCTTCATGATGGATTATGAGTTATTGGGCTTATCTTGATCAGAGTCATTAATGCTTCATGATAGATTGTAACTTCTTGGACTTGCGCCGAAATTGATGAAGCTTATCTTATTAAACATATATGACTCAGAGATGATCGGTGGGTCCAGCCTTGTCAGAGGTGAAAGCTTGCTAGGAAAGCTGAAGTTAATCTTGAAAATAAGACAAAATAAGAACAGGGGCTGTCAGCTCCCCCTCCTCTCTGGGGCCATCGATAGCACACCTGCACACTTGTGGTAATCGGATAGAGTTTTACTAGTCTTTATGTAGCGCTCCATAAAGAGCTAGAGAACCCCAACTAATTATCATAAGTGGCAGACACACGAAAATACATCCTATTAAAAACTTTTTATTTTCATCTCAATTATATACACAAATCACCCAATCAACACTAAGCATCAACCTGCTCAGATAATATTTTTCATGACATTCCTCAGGCAGTTTACAAGATCACATTTATAATCGACATTAAAATCCTAAGTGCACACATCATGCTCATAATTTTCTTCAAAACATAAGTCTCGTATTCATATCCAAAAAGGTCTAAAACATCATTACATCTCACTATACACATACACACATACAAAATACAAATATCAAACCACACTCTCTCAATATACAAGGCTAGCATTTATACACTCTTGCATCCAAGCAAGCTTCACCAGCTAAGGGTCCTGTCCTGTTTATCTTGTGATCCTGGCAGAAATACTCACTGATCTGAAAGAACATTTAAATCATAGAGGGGTGAGACCTAAGTCCCAGTGACTGGATAACCATCTAACTATGGAGAAATAGAGAACCATAACCTCTTAATTTCAATCGTATGCTGAAACTATTTAGCTTGTACAACTCAAAGTATATTTTTAACATGATATCAGATAAAATAAAATGTAGCTTATTCTTCAAATAACATATCAGTACTGAAATACTCTATAATAACTTTTCACTGAAAGATAACTTATTAAGATAAAAATCCATGCATTGCAATATGAAGATATGCATTCTTTATCTACAACCCAGACTCCCATCGGGATCTGCTTGCCCACTGGCATCTCAAGTAAGCTCTCCCTCTCGGGATAACTATTTGGCCCATTGGCCCTTTTTATATCACAACATATGCTTTTAGATCTCATGATGCTGGGCTGTGTGTAATGCCTCTGAGGTACCACTCTACAATCGCCCTTCTATAGGTGTACTCTCATCGGGTGCGTGACTAGCAACAGGATTCCCGCACAAATAGCACCCCTTACCCGTGCGGTTCACCTGGCAAAGTGCTTTGTTCCTTAACCCTGAAACCTCGGGTTTTCTCTCTGCCCCCATGGGCTATATATAGTAATCATCTCCACTGAGCTATGATTCATGCCCTCACGGGCTGCTCACAACCAGCCCCACTGGCCTGGTTAAGCATGCACTCACCCCTGATTCTGGGGTTCATCGTACGATCTGTTCGCAAGGAGGTGCCGGCTCGATAGTAGTGTACAATGCTCATGCTACAGTACAGTCTAAAGGGTGATCAGCCCCTAGCTGCCTGATGCTCAGTATGACACATACATCATTTGTAAAGCTTTATCATGCAAATATGCCATGTATACATTAAAAATTCCCTCATCGAAACTCATGCTTATGTGTTTATGCTCAAAACTCATTTATCAGAATATCATATACTAGGTTCTCATTTCTCATATTTAAAACATACATAATACTCTGCTAAACATAACATACCACAACTAGGTATTAATCTCATTATACTAGCTCAAATTAACTTCTCATTGCTAGATGAGAAACCCACTCACCTTAGTAGGTTACTCCTCGACTGGTACAACTGGTACTCAACTCTGGTATTTCGGCTCCCTGGAATAACCTCTTGACCTACGTCAACATACAGATACGATAGCTATTAGGATTACCTCCACACGAGGTTTTCCCACGAACCATGCATGCATACATGATCTATCCTCTAATATCTCATTATTTTCTTCCACCCTTTCTCTACTCAAGATTACTTCTACTATTACCTCAAAATACAATAATCTAAGAAAATCTAAAGTCATACAAGATCTAGGGAAGCTATAGCTTACCTGGAGTCGAGCACAAACCCCAAGCTTCCCTTTCCCTTTCTCTTTCTTCCTCTTTTTCTTCTTCTTCTTCCTCTCTTCCTCCTCTCTTTCTCTCTTCTTTCTTTCTTTCTTTCTTTTCTCTGGCTGAACCCACGTTTCCCTTTTTCTCTAATGACTTGGGGACCAAGTCATTGGAAACTTAAGGGTTAAGGCATGCCAAATCTCCCTTTTGCCCTCAAACACTCTTAACGCATGCTTTTTGAAAACACGTGGCTCACTTATAACCATGATATTTTGCCCTTAGATTTTCTTTCCCAAGTTGCCCTTAACACAATTAGCAATTGACATCGGAGCCTTTTCCCATTTTGCCCCTGATATAGCATTTTTTTAATCGATTTATAGCCCAGATTATCATTTTTTACTTAAATCGATACTTTATGTAACATTTCTAAGAAAAGACTTTACCAGCTTGAAGAACTCGATTTTAGAAAATCCAACGGTTCAAACGGCATCCAAATCGGACTTGAAACGGATTAAATATGAATTTCTCAAGATTTAACTCAGAAAAACCTGCCGTCTTGGAGTCGGCTCGAACAGATTTGGAGTCGGCTCCAGCAGAAATAGGGGTCGACTCCAGAAAAGTAGGGTCGACTCCTGAAAAGTAGGGGTCGACTCCAGCTCTGCAGGGGTCGACTCCAAAGCGTGCCGAAAGTTTAAAACCGTGCCAGAGTCGACTCCACTCCAATTAGGGTCGACTCCAACCACTAAAAACATCATTTTAGGATAAAACTCAAACTAAACTTGATTTTTCTTGTGATTTAAACCCATTAAAACTTAAGTCTCTCAATTTCTTAAATCAAACTCATTAACATTCAGAAATATACTTATTTACTCCAAAATTTCTTCTCTTTACATTTATCAAAAGGCCAACACACCCACATTTCACTGAAACTTTCTGACTTTCATTTCAAATAAAAATGCCATAAATTACAAGGTTTTCAGGATGTTATAGGGGCCGTTTCAGGGCCGATTATGAACTAGGGCCGCCTAGGAACCGGGGCCATCTTGGGGCCACTCAGGAACAGGGGCCGCTTCAGGGCCGATCATGAACTAGGGCCGCCTAAAAGCCAGGGCCGCCTAGGAGCCGGGGGGTCGCTCAGGAACAAGGGCCGCTTTAGAGCCGATTATGAACTGGGGCCACCTTGAGGCCGCTCAGGAATAGGGGCTACTTCAAGGCCGATTATGAACTGGGGCCGCCTAGGAGCCGGGGCCACCTTAGGGCCACTTAGGAATAGAGGCCACTTCAGGACCAATTACGAATTAGGGCCACCTAGAAGCCGGGGCCACCTAGGAGCCGGGATCACCTTGGGGCCGCTCAGAAACAGGAGTCACTGTTATCCTAGCTACTCCCGTCATTAGGTAATTTTGATTGTTAACCCCTATGTGGCTTTTATTAGCCACATCACTATATATTAAGAATATTAAGGCATCCTCTATGATATATTATATGTAGAGTTATGCATACTAGATGGCTTTGATTAATACCCACATAGATATGAATTGTGGATGAATGGCGGGTGTTCATGATCATAATAAGATATATGATAGTTATTTAGACATATAATACTCGGTAATACAAAGCTTATGCCATAGAAAATCTTATTTTGATGCTATGATAGTGTCAATGATATGTGAAAGTCAAGGTATTAAGATTGTAGATTTTTTTTTTACTTCTTTAAAAATTTTATTGCTACACATTAAATATCTATTTAAATATACTTAAAAGTTTTATTGTTTTGTATAAAATGGCCCTTGACAAATGTCAAAAGCACCCATTAATAAAACTATTGACATATAGGTTTTTTATAGATTAGCACATTATGCCAAGATTTTGCCATATAGTTTTTTTATTAATTGGTGTTTTACTTTATAATATACACTTGGATTAGTTCTAATACCATTTGTAATGCTCTAAGCTCATTTTTGCATATATATCAACTTTAATACCATTTATAATGTCTTTAAATCTATTTTACATACATCAATCAGTTCTAATATCATTTATAACACCCTAAGCCTAATCTTGCATACTTAATCGATTCTGATACTATTTATAATGTCCCAAACCTATTTACTAGTCTAATCGATTTGTTATCAAACCATATCCATGCGATCTTAAAAACTTGAGTCTAAATTAATTAATAGCATGTGAATTTAATTTATAATCTTCTTAACCCATTTTTTACCATTTACTATGAGACTACTTTTATACTTATTACATCAATGGTATGCCCTTGTTAACAAGATAACACTAAAACTTCCTTATATCATGACGTTATACAAGGTTCTTGGGATCAAGAAACATTATCGTAGGACCTTATGTGCTTGCATCAATTTTTTGCTTGGATGATTAGGAAAGTGACATTTTGACTATTTAAAAATAAGGCCTTGGCTAAATCATTCTCAATGCCTATACAAAAGTTAAATAAAAGGGCATCATTTTCTCCACCCACTTCACCGCAAGTGTGAAGTATGCATGCTGTCATGAAACATAACATATTAAAAGAATGCTCAAGCTAAGCTAAATGAAGTTTAGAAGATAGGAATGATAGAGAGAGTTTGAACAATAAGAGAGTAATCATGGATAAATCTACAAGCTGGAGCAGGAGTTAATGAAGTACATATTTATTTTCTTTTATTGATTATTCTAATTAAATTAGAGATGACCACCCTCTCACTAGAATATTATAGGATGCAAAGTAAAATATTTTTAAAAAACATTTTATAAACTATAATATATTTTAAAAAATGAAGAAATAAAAATGAAATAATAATAAAAAATACTTTTTAAACTTTGGTTGGACTTCAAACCCATCTAACATGAGTTTATAGAAAATTAGATTAAAAAAATTCTTAATTCATTATTTCATAAAATGACCTTTTTAATTATATGAAACTTTTATCAATGCTAAGATGTCTTCAATGATCACGATTCACTTATCTCACCTCTATTTGAAAGTGCCTCTCATAGCAATCCATACCATATCAATACCGATAATGTTTTTTTTGAATTCATGTGCACTTAATTGTTCTTTGTTGGCCATTTAATATGTGCTTTATTCTTGTAATGGATTTACTATAAATCACAATGAACTAGTCTCCAAACTTATTCAAATATAATTTTTAATGTAATTATGCTATTTTCTTAAGAATTAGCATTCTTTCATCAAATATCTTACTTTCAAATGGTATCTTCCTATATATCCGAATCTCCTATGATTTGAATTTCACCCTAAGTTTCAAAATGCGACAAAAATAGATTCTAAGTTTGTGTCAATCAAATAAGATCATTACAAAATATTGGCTCTGTTTTTTGGAGAGAGCCTTAGTTAGATTATTCATATTTGTTTTGAAATATCTAATTTGCACTTACTTATTTCATTGATAAAATAAAGGTGATTAACCCAACATTTACTTTAAAAAGAAAAAAAAGGCAATAAGTATTATAATAACCAAGCAATCCTCCATTTTTTTATTAAAAATATTAAAGTAATAGGTTACAATTAGGTTTCATTGGATGTAACTTTCCTAATGGTTTTAATAAGATAACATTGTTTCACATCAATAATTTAATTTATTAAATATAATCAGCTATTTTTAACTTATTTATGCACAAAAATATTATATGATTTAAAGAGTTCACAAATCAAGCATTCAAAAATTATGTTTTATTTTATGCTATTTTATGTATCTATATTTTTGATCATTTGATCCATAAATTAAAATTCATCAACTCATATAACATTATATATAAAAGTAGTCTAGAAATAGTGAATCACATTTTATGATTTTTATAATTTAATTCATAAAGCATGTAGCTCTCTAAGAGTTATACGGTGCAAATTGAGTGATATTTTAATCAAAAAATTATTTATACTAAACCATAACTATCTAGACTATTGAAGAGAAGGCATAATGAGAATCTTAGGATAAGAGGCAGCCTTTTTAGCGGTAGCTCTTAGAGCTTGATGAATAACTAGATCATATATTTAGGGAGTTATAGAAGGTTAATGTTGCACATCAACAGTATAACATCATCATTGTTTTTACCTTTTTTATCATATTTCTCGCTGTATGTGAGTGATGCCGCAAATAAATAAAAGTGTAAAACTATAAAGAAGTAAAAAAAAAAAAAAAGGGTCAAAGGCATTTGAATAAGACTTTGAATGGATGAAATTAAAGCTAAATATTTAAAATAAATAATAAAAAATACACCACAACCCTCATTGTTTTTTATTTCTTTAACAAAAAAGCTAAATACAATTCAACTCAACTAAACTCAACTCATCTAATCCTTTTTCCAACTATATAGGAAACAAAAAAAAGCTAAATGAGTAATATAAAAGAATAAACATTATCAAGAACCAATAGTTGTTAAAGATGCATTCACAAATTAAAATAGGTTTGAAGAATAAAGGCAAATATTTTAGGCTAAACTATATAATTAATCCTTGTACTTAAGGAGTTATGTCACTTTGGTCCTTAAACTTTAAAAAGTTATAAAAATAAGCTTGAACTTTTTATTTTGTATCACTTTGATCCTTACCGTTAAATAGGAGAGATGCCGTTTATTTTTATCCTATGTGGTAGTATACATAGCAGCACACATGGCATTCAATTGATAAAAATAAATTTAAGATTTATAACTAATTTGTTAATCTATTATTTAATAATTTTAAAAAAATCTTGATTTGCCCTAACCCACATATCTGGTGCGCTCCCCCTCCTTTCCTGTCGCCTCCCGCCTCCGATCACCATCGGTGAGTATGAGAGAGGGAGAGAGGGGAAAAGGGAGCTCGGTCATCTTGATGCCCCTCCTTCACCGACGCCAACGCCTCTTCACTGGTCGTCGGTAGGAAAGAAGGAGGGAGAGTAGGAGGATGGGGAGAGGGCCGCCAGATGCCCTCCCCTAACATGGGAGACAAACCCGATTATCTTGGCCTTGCGAAGTTGCTGATTCTTTTTATTTTCTCTTGCATGCAGCTTATGGCCTTGTGAAGTTGCTGGTTCTTTTTACTTTCTCTTGCCTGCAGCCTATGGCTCTAGAGAGGGAAAATAAAAATAGTGATTTCATGTTTTCCTTTGCTACATATAGAAGTGGAGGATATAACACCACAAAAGAAGCTAAAGAAACCTTTTGTAAGAATAAAGTTGGTGATTTAGAGCTATGCTTAAAGGAGGTGGCTTTCAAGCTTACCCAACTATTTTGCCCCAAAGAATAGCCAAAGGGAGTGCTTTCAGCTGGAGTTCTTGCGATGATAGGTATCTTTGTAACAAATAAACAAGAAATTTGTTCGTCTACCTTTTCTTCTCCTGGGGCTCCATTGAATGAGATTGAGATGAAAAACAAGAGGCGCAAACAATGCTAAAGCATTTTGGTAGGGATTTACGAGAGGTATTCCTTTGGTTTGATAGGAATTTTATCGTGGATTCCATGAATTCTAATTCATCTTTTGCGGTGAGGGGAGGGAAGAAGGGCCGGTGGAGGGAGGGGCGGAGGGGGGGGGGGGTAGCGCACCGAAAATGTGGGTTAGGGCAAATTAGGGTTTCTTTTTAATTATTAAATAATAAATTAGTTATAAATTTTAAATTTATTTTTATTAGTTAAATGCCATGTATGCTGCTACGTATGCTGCCACATAGGATAAAAATAAACGATGTCTCTCCTATTTAACAATAATGATCAAAGTGATACAAAATAAAAAGTTTAGGATTATTTTTATAACTTTTTAAAGTTTAAGGACCAAAGTGACACAATCCTCTAAGTACATAAGTTAATTATATAGTTTAGCCAATATTTTATCATTACAAAAACTCCCGATAACTCCATCTCATTTATGATCTATTGAATATTTTTTTTAAAAAAAAAATAGTCATGTGCCCATCTACCCGTTGCATGAGTTGTTTCTAAATATTAATTATTTTATAATCAAAATTTTAAAATTTAAAAAAATCAATTATCAAGATATATTTTACTGTTGTAGCCGTTTGCGATATTGTATTTCATATTAATCAGTTTAACATTGTACCTTATATATATATATATATATATATATATATAGTACTTTATTCTAAGTAGTTGTTTATTCATAATTTTTCGTTCTCACACATTGTGCTTCCTCATGTATCCTTTTATACTTCATCACCATAAAATATTCCCTAGTCCTCATCACAGTGCTCAAATTTTGGAGGACCTCTTTCATCATTACTGGAAAATCACTCAAGCTTAGTATAATTAAAATTTTAAAAACAAAAAATATAAAATATTTAAATTTATTAATCTTCAATTTAAATTTTAAAGTATTATATTTTAATCAATAATTTTTAAATAAAATTATTAGAATCTAAATAAAAAAAAACTTATTTGCAGGTAGTGCTTTGATAAGCTTGTTATAAATTTAAAAAAGTATTTAATTGATTTAATAATGTAGATTAAAAGATAGATAAAACTTCCATTTGAAGATAAAATTATTAGAACCTAAATTAAAAGCACTCCTTTGTGATAGTGTTTTGATAAGTTTATAATAGCTTAGTTTTGAGAATCTAATTTACCAATATGTAGGGGAAAAAAGAGTTATCCTATAGGTCAATAAAAAATAAAAAAAGAAAAGAGAACAAAAAAAGAATCGAAGGATTACCTTTTGACTCTAAGGTAGTGTTTGATAGAAAAAATATTATCCATGGATAAGTATACGGGATAGAGTTTGTCCCCCTGGCTATCCCTAGGGATATCCCTTGGCTATCCATTGATCATATCAAATGCAAAAAGGTAAATCCATGGGATAACTTTTTTTTACTCTTATTTGAGGGATAACCAGCTATTCCTGCATTCTCTAGGAAATAAATTGAGGGGATATCCCATGATTAACCATGGTTAACCATGGATTATCCCTTTGGTTAACTTTATTCCTAACTATCCCTTATAGTTATGGCTTTTGGAAATAAAGGGGATATCGGATATCCCCTCTTATCCCTATTTCAAACACTACCTATAGAAAAAATATTATCCATTGATAAGTGTACGGAATAGAGTTTGTCCCCCTGGCTATCCCTAGGGATATCCCTTGGCTATCCCATTGATCATATCAAATGCAAAAAGGTAAATCCATGGGATAATTTTTTTTTACTCTTATTTGGAGGAATAACCAGCTATTCCTGCATTCTCTAGGGAATAAATTGAGGGGATATTCCATGGTTAACTATGGTTAACCATGGATTATCCCTTTGGTTAACTTTATTCCTAGCTATCCCTTATAGTTATGACTTATGAGAATAAGAGAGATATCCTGGATATCCTCTTATCCCTTATTTCAAACGCTACCTAAATGCATTCAATCATATTTGACATGCGGTAATAGATGAATAAGCCTTTTTAGTTTTAAAATATTATATTAGATGAGGTGGGACTTCATTTGCAAGCATCTCTCAGGCTATAATTGGATTATGAAATTCATGAATCGGACCTCCAGAGGACCCATGACCCAAGAGAATCATTATATCATGAGAAACTTATTTTTGTTTAAGTTTTATTTTTTAAAATATTAAAATTGCTCAAGATTCATATTTTTTTTAAGTAAGCATTACGTAGATAATAAATAAAAAATAATTTATTCATATTTCTTGCACATTAAGGTATGATTTTGATATTCATTACCTATATTTTTTATATTATAAATCTTTTAAATGAGTTGATAAGATATATTAATTTTTCATAATAACTTTTACACTATTTGACCAACTTTGCATATTAGTTATATATTATTTATTTATAATTAAAACTTAACTTTTTTATTAAACATTTTTATATCAGTAGATATTTTTATATTTCTTTATATAATTATAGAAGAAATATTTTTTATTTTAATTATAAAATTTTTGATAATGACGAATGAAAGAAAGAATTGTAATGCTAAAGAAATATATGAGAAATAAAAAAATTATAAGATTAATTTAGATATGATTAAAGTATTGCCCTAATTTGATTGGTATAAACGTACGGATATATATATATATATATATATATATATATATATATATATATCAGATCGAATCCAATGGTCAATAAAAAAAATTAAACGAGGAAGCCCTAAATCCTTATCGAACCCCTTTCGCCGCGAACCCCCTTTATTCTCTCCTCGAATATCCGGTGGCCCTCTCTCTCCGATTCTGTTCTCTCTCCGGCAGCCGCTGCCGACGCCGATGGTAGGCACTTTCGATCCTTAACAAAGACGGTCAGCGACAACGACGGGAAAGGTAATACTCTTACGTCGCCTGTCTCTCCTTCCCTTATCTGCTGAGCCCTAACATAGTGGCCAGCGCCAGTGGCCGCCGGTCTCTCTTCCCCCCCTTCCATCTCCCTCTCCCTCTTCCCGCCAGCCTCCGCTATGGTTGTTGTGCTGCTTGCCACGGTGGCCAGCTGCCAGCGGCCAGACATGGCTCTCCGCCTCTCTCTCCCTCATTCCCTCCCCTCTATCCCCTCCTGTCACCACTCCCTCTTGAGTCTCTCCTCTTTTTCCAAAGTCTCCGGGTGGCAAGGGCGGCGGAGTGGCTGATCCAAGCCTGACGTACCGGCTACTAAGGGCCAGATTGGACACTAAGGCAAGACTCATGGTTCTCGCCTCATTTTCTTTGGCGACACCACCCTCATTGAGGGCGACGCCTCGGCCGTTGCTACCAGCAGTTACCCTCCCATTCCCTTCTCTCTTGCTCTTTCCCTGATTTGATTTGAGTTGGATGGTTATTCCTTGCTGATTTGATGGTGTTGTTTTTTGTTGTGAAGGGTTGGTGGGAGTGGTGAATTAAATTCATTCTTATGACATCAAAACCAGGAAATGGACCAGGTCTCGTTCTTTTCCCATTTCTCTAATCTTCATCGAAATTCTAATTCTCTTCATTTATGATTAAAAAGACAATTTTTTTATAATGAAAATGATATCAAGTTGGAATGTTGGATTTTTTTTTCATACGAGTGGAGCAATATAATTTACCAGTAATTGTGTATTATTTTTAGTATATCTAAATTTTTAGCTATTTGAGAATCTTTAATGTTTTTAAAGATAAACCAGTTTAACTGATTGACTTGGCAGTGGGACCATTAACCTGGTGACCCAAACCCTTTACTAGGTTGGTCTCCAGTTTGTTTTTATCATGATAAATTTTGTAAATTAGGTTAATAGTTGGTTAAATGATAGTGTTAGGGGCAGTTTAGTACAAAGTAGCCTGAAAAATTAACCACCATGATCAGCTTAGATGGAACCAGAAGCTCAAACTATTTTTTCTGCATCAGGGATCTTGAATCATCTTAATCTCTCAAGGAAAATACGGGAAATATAGATGCAAGCAAATTGACCTGCTCGTGAGCTGTTTGAGTCTGGCTTGACAAAGGGTTGTCTGAGCTTGGCTTAACTGGGGAAATGAACATAGCTCAAACAGTTTCCAAGCTTGGTTCAGATACATTTGTGCATAATTGATTTATGAATGTTTATGATGATCACGCCTCTTATCACCTGTCATCAAGAAACTCTTTGAAATGCTGATTTTAACACTAATAATTGTAGATGTTAATGTTTCCGTATGTCTACCAGATTTGATGGTGATAATTCTGAGTTGAACTGTTGGACAATATTTTAGTTTTCGAATGCAAGGACTAAACTGAGGGATTGGCGCAAATTTGGATTCCTCTAGTCTCAGTGTTTAAGAGAGAGAATAGAAGATTTATGGGGTCATTCTTGAGTTTTCCATTTAGTAAGACTCAGGATGGGGAGCATTTCAAGTTATCTCAAAATGATGCCTGCAAGAGGATGAGGATGTCATCGAGTTCCTATTATGAGAACCCAAGACTGATTCCCAATCTCCCAGATGAGATTTCACTGCAGATCCTGGCAAGATTGCCTAGAATTTACTACTTGACCATGAAGCTGGTCTGTCGGAGCTGGAAGGCTGCTATCACCAGTCATGAAGTTTATCATCTGAGAAGAGAACTTGGGATGACTGAAGAATGGCTGTACATACTGACAAAAGTCGAAGAGGATAAGCTTTTGTGGCATGCCTTTGACCCTTTGGCAAGAAAATGGCAGAGGTTGCCACCAATGCCTTGTGTCCTTAATGCAGAAGATCCTAAGAGGGGCTTGTCTGGGTTTCGGATGTGGAATGTGGTGGGTTCCAGCATCAAGATTTCAGATTTTATTAGAGGCTGGCTCTGGCGGAGGGATGCCTTGGATCAAATGCCTTTTTGTGGTTGTGCTGTTGGAGCTGTTGGTGGCTGCCTCTATGTGTTAGGGGGGTTTTCTAGAGCTTCAGCCATGAAGTGTGTTTGGAAATATGACCCACGTGTCAATTTGTGGCAGGAAGTGAGTCCCATGACCACTGGTAGGGCCTTTTGCAAGACAGCCCTGTTAAACAATAAACTTTATGTTGTGGGTGGCATAAGTAGGAGTAGGAATGGCTTAACTCCTCTACAATCTGCTGAAGTATTTGATCCTCAAACTGGTATGTGGACACAGTTGCCGAGCATGCCCTTCTTGAAAACCCAGGTGATACCTACTGCATTATTAGCTGATTTGTTAAAGCCTATTGCCACTGGAATGGTTTCGTATAGGGGAAGGTTGTGTGTTCCTCAGAGTTTATACTCATGGCCATTCTTTTTTGATGTTGGAGGTGAGATTTATGACACTGAGAATGATTCATGGGTGGAAATGCCAGCTGGTATGGGAGAAGGTTGGCCTGCAAGGCAGGCAGGGACAAAGTTAGGTGTGGTAGTTAATGGTGAGCTCTATGCCTTAAATCCTTCTAGTTCTCTAGACAGTGGTGAGATAAAGGTGTATGACAACCAGGCAGATGTTTGGAAAGTTGTCATACAAAAGGTCCCTGTTCATGATTTCACTGATTCTGAGTCCCCATACTTGCTTGCTGGTTTTCTTGGGAAGCTCCATGTTATTACAAAAGATGATGAGAATTGTATTGCAATATTGCAGGCTGACTTGCAGAAACATATGCAATCTTCCCCTTCAACTTCATCAGCTCCTCCAGCCAACTTCTCACCTGAGAATCCTGTTTCTGTCGCAGATGAAGAAACTGACATCTGGAAGATCATTGCTTCTAAGAATTTTGGGGCAGCAGAACTTGTAAACTGTCACATCCTTGGTGTTTGACAAGTGCAGAAGTCATGCCATCCAGATCCATCTTATATATGCTTCTCTACTTGAGGAGTAAGTGATTGAAAATGCATTGGGTGGTGGTGAAGAGACGTTTCTTCCATGATTTTATTCTGCAAATAATGTTTCATGTACAGGGATAACATTTCTAATTTGAATTGTAAGGGATTGTTAGAAGGCGGGACCTCCTGGAAATCTTATAGCTGTATCATTGGGAAATGTGGCACATTAAGCTCTTGACCTTTCTCATCCATTGCAGCAGCCCTGCTAATGCTGGTTGTTTCATGCGTTGTAGTGCATGGTGGCATGTGCCATGAATATGCCTTAGACACTGTGGAGTTGTCCAAGTTGGTTCATCAGTTCTAGATTTAATAGAATGGAATCTCTCATTTTATATTATAGGGGAATGCAATTTGTTATTTTCCAGCATTCAGTTGCTCTGTCTTTATTCTGTGTATATATGTGATCACTGCTATGCAAGAATTACCGAACTTTGAGAAGAGGTTGTAGTTTTTTCACATGGTTCAGCTTCTTGCTATGGTGCTTTTCTTTTGTTGTTGTTTCTCTTGACAAGATATTTTGAAACTTGTATATATATGATTGGCATAACATTTTTAAGCATCGCCACATGCTGAAGATTTTATATTGGTTCATCTAACATACTAAAATAACTCTTATTATATAGATTTTTGAATAGGACCTGTGAATCAATTTGTCAAAATTTTTTGAAAGCAAATTATTAGCATCTAGTACTAGAAAATGATATATCAAGATCAAAACATTCAAGTACTTGTAATATATTGAGTTGGTCAAAAAGTTGCAGCTTGGACCCTTTTAGGGCTGACCATAAGCTGATTTCTGATCAAACCCTTGGCAAGAATGCTACAGCTTAAACATGGGGAGTGTATGAAGAATTAATTGAACTTTGATGATGATGTTAGAGTTTAAACAGAAGTGTGTGAGAACCCATGCAAATGCATGATTAGTCCCATATTGGCTGCATATTGAGGAGGCCTTGGGTATTTAATCAGTCTGAGTATCCCAAATTACAACATTTTAGCTGACTTTTTGAATGAGGTCATTGGTTGTCACAAGAGCAGCCAAAGGAGATCATGATTTAACGCTGAGATTTGGTTACAAGATGTCTTTTCTAAATATGCTTTTCTATAATTATTGGCAACAAATGTTTCCTCTATACATCTTGCTGTCATTAGTTTGGACTGTTGCTTATGTTTGTTTCTTATACCAGCGCACAGGGTCTCCTTTCCTAGATAGTTGCAGTCTGCAGACAAAAAGATGACCTTGTGCAAATGGACTATCCTCCAGCTGACACAATTCACATTAATCAACTAAGCAGTTGTATAATCAAGCTTGAAGTTTGGGACAGTATTTGTCCAAATGGCATGATTTGAGATTCTTGTAATTATATGAGTGTTGGTTGCATCGAGCTCGCTTGGTGTTTATCATCATCTTCCAAAATCTGCTCATTAATGTAACATTCTAGAATTATTATATGCTAGAATCGTTATAATGTTTGATAGATTTGCTCACCAAATTCAAGCACTTTCTGATTCGTATGTTTCATTAATTGTTTATATTTTATTGTTTACTCTCCGTGCTGTATGCTGATTGTGGTGATTTTGTGGCTCAGTTTTCTTATATATTTTTGTTTGTTGACTACTAAACTTTGGCTTTCTTCACCTGTTTATAATAAAGAGTTTGGGATGTGGGACCATTGAAGATAAATAATATTGTACTGCCCTCTGGAATTTTTGAAGATCCTTGCCGTGATCAAAACATGGTACCTAAGTATTTGAAAGGTTTTCCATGACCAGAATCTGCATGTTCACAGTGCATGCTCTCTGGCAAACTCTAATGTGATCCATTTAGACTCTAATTATAACATTTTCTAGAGGTCAGTACTTTTTAAAAATGCCCATTTTATTTCCATTTATTGCCCTGAAAGAGAATTATATAATTGTTCAATTATTATGAGCTAACATTTAAATATCCACTTTTCATGTTACATAATAGTTGTGGTGTCTCACTTTTTTATCTTTAGTTGTTTAAAACTCTTTGAATTATAAGAAATGACTTGGAGTTCGTAGGCCTATCAGTGGCGTAATAGAAATGGAAAATAGACTTTAGAAGAACTTGGATGATGCATGTTACTTATCTTCACATGGATCCAAACCTTCGTGATACAAAAATCTATTTATAAATATCTATATAGGTTAAATAACTTATGTGCCATTTGGCATCACTTTCATTTTTTTCTGTTTTAAGAATTAAAAAAGAACAACGTTAGAAAGCAACAAGAGTGGTGTTTTCTGCTATATGATTGTTTGTTCACATGAGTATTGTTTTATGATCAGCTATATTTTATAGTATATAGTATTGAATGGTTAGAAAATAATATATACAAGATGAGTGTTGTTGAAATAAGAATGTTAAGATGGATATATAAGAATACCAAGAAAGATAGAGTAAGAAATGAAAAGTTTTATGTAGTTGATCTCAACTAGTCTTGGATCAAAGCTTAGCTATTGATGTGGCTATCAAAAATTAAAAAAGATTTTATTTTTATTTTTTAAATTTTAAAATATAAATATGTTTACTATAGCTAATTAGTTTAAAAACATAAACATGAAATGATGACAGAAGTGATGGTAGTGTGATGGAGGGAATAGAGGCGTCACTGATGAGGGTGGTAGATATGATGGAGGTCATGATGGTAGTGGCAAGCATTGGTGGTAGTAGGGGCATTGGTGATACGGTGGAGGTAACAACAATTTGATGTAGTGGAGGTGGTGGTAATAAGGAGGGTGGCGGGGTTGCAGACTGTGGCAGAAGTGGTGATGATGGTGTAGCAGCAATGACAATGATCATAATGGGGGTGTTGGGATATGGTTGAGATGACAATGATGGCAGTAATGATGTAATGAAGGTTGCGATAGTGATGGCGTAGTGGTAGTGGTAGTGGTAGTGGCAACGGTAGCAGCAGTTGTGGCAATGCAAAGTCAATTTGAGGTTGTAGTAGAGATGATGGCAGAGGAGATAGGTTTGATGGTGGTGGTAAAAATATGAGTTTCTTATATTTGAAAATATTGAAAGTAAATATTTCTTACTTTCTTTTTTTAGAAATAATGAAAGTAACTTTTAAAAATAAAAAATAAAAATAATACCGGCAAACATATTTTTTATCTTGATTTCTATAATCTTATTTTTAAAAATAAAATATAAGAAATAAAAGTGACAGGCATTAAATATTTGATTGTCTTTTGAAGCCCATGGGTAGACAATTTGTTGGAAGTTTGACGGTAGCACTATCATGCAATAAAGACATGCATGTACTAAACTTCTTATCAAGGGATACAGAAATTTTAGATGCCATGAAAAAGCTGCACTGGGCAAATTGGAGAATCAGATGGTGCTAAAATAAATGATGTCTCTTTTTTAGAACTTTTGCTGTTAGCAAGGGCTGTATCTTGTTTGAATGACTATGAGTACAATTTTTTTAGTATGTCTTCTACATCATAGTTTGTAATCTCAACTGTATTTTCCTTTTTACTGTCTGGGGAGATTGACTGCTGGGTGCTGCACTTCAGGGTAACTTTTTTAGATGAATCTTAGGCTATGTAGCAGGATTTAGTCAAAGGGTCAACTTGTCTTTTGTGGAAGCCTTCCCACTTCAGTTTGTCTGTCGCAATGTTGAAGTCTTCCTACTTCAGTTTGCGTCTGTCAACTTTTTTAGTTCCTGTTATGTATTGCTGAAGTTGTTACTACAGGTCATTGATAACATGACTGCATGTTTTCCCTTCATCCATTCTTGTGCATGTGACCCACTCAATCAGAGAGCTTCTGGTAGAGTGTTGGAGAGTGAGGGGGAGGATAGAAGATGATTTAGATATGATCTCCTGTGGGTGTTTGGGGACAGCTGGTACATTTTGATATGTTAAGGATTCATTTGCTGGGATGTATTGTTCATTTTCTTAATTCTGTATCTTGTTTAGCACTAGTTGATTATACTAGTCGATTTTAAGTCTTGATCCTGGAATATACCACAGTTCTTCCAGCCTACGACTCTGGTAGCCATACTGACCACTCGTGAAATTGTAAAGGAGAGAAACATCTCAGGTAGGAGGCTAAAGAGAATTAGTGTACTTTTTAACAAGTGTGTTGTTTCATGGAATCAATGGCTTTAAAGCTTTGCATAATGGGGAAGAATGGTTGGTCCCTGGATTGTCTTCCATGTCGGGATGGAACTCTTATGCACTTGATTTTTTTAATCTTTACTTTCACAGGACTGAGTGGCTGAAGTTGAAAGGTTGGTGGCTCTATCCATCTCTTTATTGCATGTCCTGTTTTGGATTTTTGAACTTGAACTTTCAAGTAGTAATCTGCCCACAATTGTCTGGCTGTATGAGAACATGCTCTGATACTTTTTTTTAAGATGATCCTGCCTATAGCCATGCTAACTTCGACTGTGATTATTCCGAATGCCTAATACTAATCTCAGAAAGTTATAAAATGCTACCCCTCTGGTTTCAAAAGCAATGCGTACATGCTCTTCTTGCTTTCTCAACTTGCAAAAACTTGCTGGTATGATTTGGACATTTATCCCATTGTTTCTTTGTACAAGAAAGTTCTCTAGCATTTAAATTTTGATATGGTTTTTCATGTGAAGTAAAGTTTTGACTCATGGCATGATCAAAAGCAGAATGACATCTGAGCAAGTAGATGCGAGCTTTATCAGGATGATTGCCAATTTAAGAGATATTTACATATGTCTATCGCCTTTGAATAAAACATTCTTATAGTTTTCATACATTGCACATGAGGGTTTGTATTATGTAATAAGCATGTACCCATGGAATCATTTATGGTATGCTGTACCAATGTCTACCACCCTGTATTGGATGTACCATACCATATCGGTACCAAACAAAAACTCGGCATTGATGCATACTGAGTCTTTAGTACCCTAAACTGATTTGCATACCAACCATTCCAACGCTGTACCAGTGTGGTAACGGTACAAAATCCAGTACCAAGATGGCGAACCTTGATTATTATAGTATCAAGTCCTGTGCACATGTTGATTATTGGTTGGCTTGGTATATGTTGTGCCCTGCCGGTTGCATGTCCAGCAATATGCCAGGGCTCATGGAAAACAAAATGGGTCCATTGACCCCAAAGATCAGTGTGTGTGCTTGGTGGACTAGCATGCACTGATATGGATCAGGATAGATAGGTGACATGATATGGAGGCATGTACCCCGTGCTATGTTAACCATGGATCTAGGACCTTTGGCCTTACTTAATGATGCCCTTTTTTGTTGACTGTTCAAACTTGATTGCTTTCTCAGCTTTCAGTTACAAGATTCAGGATTGCTTCTTTCAGCACTTTCAGATTGACTTTGTTTCTTGCTGTCATTGTGAGATGTTCAAGCCTAGAAATCAACAGTTGTTTACCTTTGGAAAAAGCTTCTGAAACCCACCTTTTTATGATTATTATATTCTTTTGCACAGTATGACTATAATAATCATCCCACCATTTTATGATTATTATATTCCTTTGCACAGTAAGATTATATAATCGTAAGTTGTTTGTACCATGCCTTTTTAATTCTGGAATTTTAAGTCTAACAGCCATTCTATACTCGTAATGGTGTAAATCAATATGCATTTCTGTATAAAAAAGGCCAACCCCAAATAGTTAGGATAAGGCTTGGTGGTCACGGTGTTTGCATGTAAATGACTATTCACTTGTTTCCTTGGTGAAGTGAATGTGAATTGTATAGAATTTTGACAGTATCCCCGTTTATAGTGTAGACTGAATGTGAATAACTATATATGTTTGATTTAAAGTGGCTGATATTTTAAGAAGTTCTCGACATGAAGTCAGCTCATTATTGTCTAATAAATTGTTCCATGGCAATGGAATAGCAATTTGTTTAGAAAGGTAACAGATAAGAATTATAGCATCCATTTGAATTATCATAGAGTGTGACAAAGAGATCTAAAAATGCAAAGACTGCCACAACAGGTGATCTTAGAGGCATTTTAAGTTCTTATTAGTGTATGCATATTGGGCAATTTAAGATTTTGGATATTGAATGACAAAGAGTGTTCATGGAATCATGGTTGGTCCAATGAGCATTTGTAATTAATGCATTTGTTGATGATAGGAAGTGGATGTCTTCAATTGTTGTTTGCAATTTTTGAATATAAAGAGGACAAAGAAAAACATAATGTTCATATATCTTGCAACCCTCGTGTTAGTTTTACCATAACATGGACATTCATTTATTTTTTCCCTTTTCATTAATATAGATTGCTTGCTGATCTTCCTCTTCATGCTAATCAGTCTTCATTGTAATGAAGCTAGAAATATATGCATACACCCCCTTTTTTTTTTTTTTGGAGTAATACCCAGAATATGAACCCGTGCCCTCCTCCAAGGGCAAGGTGACAACCAACTGAGCCCATATATATATACAATTTATCGTGTGCATCTGTTATTAGTAAACCATTCATGAGCTTTCTACTTAATTTTATTACAGCAAGCTTTATATTGATATTGCTTCAGAGAATTCTAAATATTCCATATTTTCACAAGTTGTGAAATTTGAAATGTTGTGTGTAAAGCCGGGTTAGCACAATCGTTTCGAATTAAATAATTCAAGGCAAACCGTACCATACCAGCCTAGAACCGGAACGGTTTGGCCTCCCGCTTTCATGCAGGGGGCAAACCACTTCAAACCATTCCTGTACCGATGTATTGACCTGTTCTGAACCACTTCTACTGGCTCGATACTGATACGCATCATATCAAACTATACTGGCCTGATATCGGTACCTGGTATAGCACACACACCTTAGTGTAAAGTCTTGTTCAATGTGGTCATTAATTGTTTCAATTTCATTAACACTTTTTCTTTGAACCTAATTTGGAGTAGCATATCTTTCATTGTTAAAATGAGAGGAAATCCAGGGGTGCAAAAACGTGCTCAGGATGCACTTGTTTTGTGAACTCTCCATATGTCTTGTACATTTTTGTTTGAAAAGTTATTTAGGTTCCATATGAGGATATTATTACATTAATGAGTATTTTAGGTTAGTCAGTGACAATATATCAAGACATGAAATGCTTTCCCAGTTCTACATTCATGCGAGGTTTGATCAAGGTGCAACATGTTGATAATCCCTCCTGGCTTTATACCAACCAAAGATTTGTGGCCGCTAGAAACTTGGCATTTATCATATCTACACTATTTATATGATAATTTGATATCTGTAATTGGATATTTGGATATCTTTAATTGGATATTTGGATAGAATGTGCGCAGACATAGAATGCACGTTTATTTGTCCTTGTGCACTTCTTTGCTGATATGCTGCTAAGATACGTAACATCATGCCCAGTTTGATTGGGTATATTTAATTCAAGATTAGGGTCCTTTTACTTCTCTTTCTGAGTTTGCCACCCAAATTGCTGGGATATATTATTTTTTAAAGCCAGCATTAAGTTCCTTCATGGCATGTTTTCCAAGTATATGGTGCTAGTTCTCTGTTCTACACTATTGAATTATTCAACAAAAAACGATTGTTTGTATTGATTAAAAATCTGTTACTTTGTTTCTTCATGTTGTTTGAGGATCAGGACCACATAGTTATCTATGTTATCATCCACAATTTCTTTTTCTTCATGTTCACTTTGTAGCTTTCTTTTAAAGATAGGAAGCACGTTAAAAGAATGGATGGTGGGGTTCTTGTTTGCCATTGAAGGGCTTTCCTTATGGCTGCTTGGAGTGTAATAGCTTTTTCATTTGCATGTTTGAATTACGGCTTTAAGAAAACCATTTTTATAGTTTCAAGGGTATGCTTCCTTTTGGTCCTGGAGTGAAAAGTTATTCAGCACTTGCTGACAATAGCATCACATCTCAGTTGTATGCAAATCATTAGATCTGTAAACAATAGAGATTGTGGAACTGGAGACAATTCAACAGAATCAAATATATGTAATTTTAATATTTTAATCTAATGAGATATTTACTTTCATTTTTTCCTTACATGTAAAGGCGGTATCAATTGTTGGATGTTATTGCCTATATAAACAGTGATAAAGTTTTGGTAGGTCCATGACTCCACTACACCCTGCATGGAGAAATAATGCAAGCAGTGAGACTTTGCTGTCACAAGCGTTTAGCACACCTGTTCTCAACGTGTTACTTCCTGCTGAACTGACCTCAAAATTATTTGAATTGACTGAGACCTGAATAACCAATAGCAGGTTCAGTTGTTAGCGTCAGTGGTTAATGTTTGAGATGAATTGTTATTTAGTTTGTTTATTTTTTCTGCTTCTGAATTCTTGATGGATTTCAAACCATTATTCACATTGACATTTCAGATTCCAGGAGGTTGCGCTCATCAGTAAACTTTTTTAAGAAAAACGATTCAAATTCTTAAATTGCCTGGACTTTTTCCTCTAATCTCTTTGCTGCTTGATTATCTTGATTTAACTCTAATTAGTTCTTTATTTGCAGGCAACTCTTGAGCAGAACCTTGATCTGTGAACCTGAAAGAGTATGGGTGGCACCCATTAACATGATCCTGTATAAGCACTTAACTGGTTATCATATTAATACTCTGGGAAAAGTCTTGCTACACCGCGCATGGTGCGCCATGTGCATGTTTCAAGGGCAAAATATTTTTTTCATCTTTGGCACTCGTGTGCACCCGCGCCATGCGCCAATCACCGTGCATGGTGCAGCTCCATATGGTGAAGCAAGACTTTTCCTAATACTCAGTTCTAACGTATAAGCTTTTTTTGTTTTTTTATTAATTTTTAAATCACAGTAACCAAATTCTTATGCATCAAGCTATTTAGCAATTAAGTTCCTCCTTAAACTAGATCACACATAGATCTTACTACCGACTCTGTTATTTGCTAGTGCGAACAATAAAATCTTTGAATATTTTAATGTTCAACTGGTGCAGTGCTAATGAGATGGGTAGAGCATTTGTTTTTCATTTTTTTCCCTCCTTTTGCTAGTTTCTCAAAGTATTGAATTCCCACAATTCATCTAATGGGTTGCTTGCATTTATGTTGTTTGAATATTAGCTCAGGTGGGTGTCACGTTACTTGGAATATGGCACTGGGGTGACTGCATGCCAAGCAATTGCATATTGACATCTTCAAAGCAGCGATGTTGATGCTGATGTGCTATTACCAACAGCAATGGTAGAATATGGGCAAGGGAGTGGTTGGTGGAAGCTGCGGGGTCCCAACCACCTCTGGTTTTTACTTCAAATTATTTTATTTGTTTTTTTTAGAATTGTTGTGCAGTCTGGTGGGTCACAAGCAACCATCAAAGATTGCTCATCAACCGAAGGAATTAGACACTGCAATACTTCTTGACGTCCCAACCACCTCTGTTTACTCTTTCATGAAGGGTGGAGATACTGGTTTGTATTGGGCGCTTATCAATTTGTTGTATACCTAAACTTTTAGCCCTTGTTATCTCAGCAGGAAAGTTTCAAAGAAGTCAGTTTGTTTACCTTATTTTTACTATTCCTGCAACAGCTTTTCAGTAATACCAAATGCAGTGCCTAAAATGACAAACAACATTGTTTTTATTCTATAGGTATTTAGATATTGCTGTTGCTCTATATTGGCTAAAATCTCAGGATATCTCGGCTGAGGTATCCATCCTGGTCCTTTTCAAGACTTGTCTAGCCTTTGATCTCGGCTGTGATGAACTGATACCTTAGTTCATCTAGGTATCAGCCTCCAGAAGAGATGGCACCGTGGAAAATCCTTGATTATACGACGAGGGGCCATGACATTTTGTTGAGGTTGTAGAAGAATCATGCTTCTACTTTCGTGGCAAACAAAATGGACATTAGAACCAGCACCCAGGAATCTAAAGCTGCACTTTCTTGTTTATTATCTTGTAGGAATAACTCCTAGCTCAGAATTCTTTCCAATTTTCTGCCACAAAGTCAAATTCCTTTTCATACAGTCTCATGGTCATGATGGCAAAGCCATCACAAGCCAATTGCTGCTGTTCTGTTATGCCACTTGATATCTCGTTTTGAAACCATAGATCTTACATAACCTTTGAATTGGCTTCTACTATTGATGCCTGCCTCAATGTTTAGAGGCAAAAGGTCTGGATCTGGATTGTGATGATGATGATTTAGCCCCTGGCTTTCCGGGTTCGGCCAAACTCTAGCTGTAGTCATCACCACCAATCCAAGACCATAAAGGTTTACACCTGATGTAAGAGATAAATAATTTTGCATAGCCTGTGCTTCCTTTTTTTGTTTTTGTTTTTTTGTTAACATCACATGGGCGATCACACCAGTCCACATTTCAATCCCATGGGCCCGGATGGCGAGATGAAGCCTATGCTTCCTTATGTGACTACAGATAAACCAACATGTTTGTAACCACAATCAAAATCAAAGCAGCTTCCAATCAAACCTACACTAGTTAGTTGAGGTTAAGGAAACTTGCATTTCTATTCTTGATGACGTGTGCTTATTTGTTTTAGACTCTTTCCTGCCTACAATAAAATAGAAAGCCTTGTAGATTCTACGGTCACGCAAGGCATCAAGATGTGCTTTGCTTTTAATTTCATGATCTCCTTCCTGCGGGAAGGTTGGTGTGGTGTCTCAATCAGCGCAATTAAAACCAAGGATTATAATGTTTTCTAGCCAAAGTGGAGGACTGATTGCATTATTATTGGTTCATGATCACCAGAATGCATCAGTGGGGGACCACACATGTTGATTTGATACTGTGATCATATAATTGTTGTCGATTCTGGATGATAAAGATGTGCCTGGCATCAAATTAATTGATTGAATTTGTGACGGTCCTAGAATAGTTGATGCCTATGGAATCATTGGAAGGATCTAATCTGAAGGTCTGATTTAACCTACAGTTATGGTCATGGATAATATGATGGAGGTTATGGTGCACCAATTGTCTTGTCGACATTTTGTCTCAGATAAGGATGCAAAGGATTGCATACGGGCAGGTTAGATTGTTTCTAGCGCCCAACTCAAACAATTGTTATTCTACTTTTTGTGCTTGCTCTTCTAGATTTACGGTAAGAATTACTGGAACCATGATTGCACTAAGATATTGTTTGATTTTCTCTTTATAGATCATAACCTCACTACGGTTGAACATGCTAGTGTCATTAAACACCAAAAAGACTTCAAAAAGCTTTCTTCATGTAATCATAAACTCATATGTTTTTTGACATAACTAAACCAATGAACGTAATCCATTTGTTGAACTACTAATAATAGTTTATATACCTTAACAAAATATACTAATAACATACATATTGTTTGATTTTCTCTTTATAGATCATAACCTCACTACGATTTAACATACTATAGCCATCAAACACCAAAAAGATTTGAAAAGCTTTCTTCATGTAATCATAAACTCACATTTTTTTTTTGACATAACTAAGCCGGTGAACATAATTCATTGGTTAAAATATTAATAGTTTATATACCTTAACAAAATATACTAAAAAGCATACATATATACGAAGTGATTTATGCTCGTATGTAGCCAAGCTCAAATCTGTTCGTCCTGCTCATTTAAATTCATGCGGAGCTCAAAAGTAAAAAATGTAAGATTACTTTGGCATCCATTGTTTTCTAGCTATTACATATGCATCTAAGAAATCCAATTGGTTGTTAGAATAAGTTCAAGGTAACATGAGATTTGATATGATCTTTTGATTGCGACAAACAGAGCTATCTATTTTGTGTTAATTATAATATGAGACGATAAGATATGCTTTGTTTAATTATTTTTCAATGTGTTAGTTGAAGGTCCACTTGACTTTATTACTTTTTTCATCACTATAATGAGAAACTCTATGGTTATTATTTACAATCATACAACAACGATCATTTTGCTTGAAATTATTTTTTATTATTTTATTATCTTGCATTTTTTTTCAAATTTATTTGTATCCATTCACTATGCCTTTTTGGTGATGAATAGTACTTTAGCACTTCAACCTCTAATTGATTCATAAATTTGACAACAAAATGTTCATGTATGTTAACTTAAAAATTTATATCTAGTAACTAAACCGTCTTTCATGTGATTATCTTGAACTTCTCCTTTCAAACTCATTCATTGGAATTAATTAATTTTGGTAATACATTTCAATTTTTTTAATACACATTTATAAACACACGTTGTAATAGCTATTATAAATAAAATATTAAAGAATTAAGATTTAAATGCTTTCATGTTAATAGCATTGTATCGTTGCTCTATCTAGCTATCTATCATTTATGATGAGAATGAATACAAGGATTATAGATCCATTTATGAATAAAAAATTATCATCTTTGCGAAAGTAAAAAGAAAAAGTATAGATATAATCATACCTTACTTGATCGCCATTCATACAAATCTTATCTAATTATTCTAATATTAGCTTTGAACATCTTTCTACGTTAACATCTTTCTCTTTGAACAGGCACTCTTGCTAGTGGACAGGATTGATGCAGAGACAATTGGATATCATTTACAAATGAATAATTACCATCTAATTATATAAAATGAAAAAAAAAAAAAAAAGGTTTGGATGCTCCATGTTAAAGGTGTGATGTGACTTTCATATGAATTTAATCTATTAGTCTTTATGTTAGCATTGATCGTCGTTAGGGTTTCGGTTGCTGATCTCCCTCATAAATTATAAAGGCTTTTGTTGGTGCCATTAACGGATGGATAACTGCCATCCTGTTGGTACCGTAGCCGGCCAAAGTAGGGCCTGCCCGTGAATTAAATATTTATCTGCAATAAATCCTTAGATTCATGCTAAAAATAAGGCACTATTTAGGTAAGTACAAATAAAAGAATCTCTGCCTTCTTTTCTTTGCCTTGGCTCGGTGGTTATAGAATAGATTCAGTCTAGTATACCTCACTCGGAGAGAATTGCCCATTTTGCCTTTGATTTCATCGCCCACGGGTTATAAAAGTCAAAGAGGGATAAGCGAGTCCTTCTTCGGGTCGTCCCTCTTACAGATTTCGACGGCGTTTGGGGGGATTTCCAATTGGGATTTCCTCTTTGGCCCGTTCGAATCCCTCAAGATCCAATTTTTATTCGAAGGGTGGCGTGGTAGGAGGGGTTTGAGTTTGACTTCTCGCTTTGGGATCCGGAATTTCTATATCAGTCGTCGTCGAAATCTTCCGAGATTTGGATTAGGAGACCGGGAAGCCCTTTCTGGTCCGAGATTTCAAATAGTTTGGTTACTGGCCGAGGAGGGAGCTTGTAATTATTGCTGTTTTATTAAAGATCCATCCCGGATCGTTGAATTTGATCTGAATTGTGAGGGATTTGATCTGAACTCCTTGGAATTTGTGATTTTTGGTGGGATTGATTTAAATTGCAGGCAGGAAGATCATGGTTAATTGATTGGAGGCTTCTCTTTCTTCATCTAAAGTGGTTTTCCAATGGCTGGAGGTGATTTGGTTGAACTCAAATTTAGGCTTTTTGATGGCACGGACATCGGGCCAAACAAATATGATCCTTCGACTACCGTTGCTTCTCTCAAAGAAACCATCCTGGCAAGATGGCCTCAGGGTGAGATTTTGATGGTG
The DNA here is from genome assembly GCA_900491605.1 of Calamus simplicifolius. Taxonomy (NCBI): domain Eukaryota; kingdom Viridiplantae; phylum Streptophyta; class Magnoliopsida; order Arecales; family Arecaceae; genus Calamus; species Calamus simplicifolius. Next base: position 684,663 of record UESW01003928.1, read on the forward strand.
TTTGACGCCTCCTTCCGCGGTTTGATTTGTTTTCTTGTTCCGCTAGAAACTGTTGATTAGTTTGTTCTTCAGCATTAAGTTCGTGCTGATTCGTTTCCTTATTTAATTCAGAAAATCGATTACATATTATCTTGGGTGACCGATTGGATTAGCTATTGTGTTCGTGTACGTTTGATGGCTTACATATAGTTCATCTTCAGGTGTCTGTCTTACAAGCCTAATATCTTTATTTTCTGCAAGTGATCTGCAGGCACGAGGGATACGATAAATTTATGCATGTTTACTTTTTTTTTTTTAAAAATCCGATTGCTTTCCTTTGGTTTTTATTCATAATATTTGATATGGTTTCTGAAATATACTTGGGAATTGAAAAGCCTTTTGTAATGCAGCTATGATTTTACTTTCTCCTTCTTTCCCCTTCCTGCTACAACCCTCGCAGAAGTGTTGTGGTTGAACGTTTAACCTCAACATTTACTGCTAGTTGTGTGTCTGAAGAGAAGTTGAATATTTCTTTCCTTGGAAGACTTTACTTGATGATTACATTAGCTGATTTTTTGGTCTGTTTAGCATATTCTACCTACCAGTTCCACCAACTTTGATGACCAGTGGTTCTGAGTTAACATTTGGAAGACCACAACTCGCTTGCAGAAAGTTGAGACAATCTCCATATGAGGGTCATGAATTAGTTCTTTCTCAACATAGCTGGCATCTCCTTATTCCTACTTCAATTGTAACATTCCGAAAATGGTAGAATGCCTCTTCAGTTAGTCTTTTCTCTATTTTTTTATGCTCTCCTTTCTGAGTTCACCTCATTCGCCTTATACATTTAAATGCATTTATTGGCTTGTGAAGTGGCTTTTAAATGTTCAGCAGTGAAGTGGCTCTTAAATGTTCAGATTTTACAATGTTGCATCCCTAATTGCATAAACTTGGATATAGATGAATTTACCTGATTGATGTTGAGCAGTGAAACATTTAGTAGCAAACTATCCTACTCCTCAACTAGATATCCTTTCCTTGAGAGGCAAAAGCCATATTACATTAATGGGTACTATGGTTACTATATCCATTTGTTCAAATTGATGATGCTTGAATTTTCTGTCCTGAATGTGTGCAACATGATGTTCCAAACTCAGAATATCAGAGGAAGGTGTTGAAATTGGAAACATGCTGTTTTTTCTGCCGTGTCACATATATTAGTCAAAAAGAAAACATGATGTGTAAATATATTTCAAACAATAATTAAACAAAATATTGTAATTTAAATGGTTTTATGTAAATTTGCTACAGAGAAAAATTACCTTCTTCTATCTGCTATCTGATATAAAACATCTTACTGGATCATCATCTAATTGCAGCTGAAGGCTTTTGTCATTGTTGACAAATGAATGATAATAAATATTTAACATGTTGTGGTTCTGCCATAAAAGTTGATGCCACAGTAAAGGTAGCAATTAGAAGATGACCTCATTTTAGGTTCTGTTACTTCTGTGCTGGGTGTAAAATCTGTGGACTAATTTCACTAACATTCTTGGAAGTTCATTTTCTATAAGTAATGGCTATTATGTTCATCATGCGGCAAGTTTCTGGGTCATGCAAGTGATCTGTGACTTTGTGCATCTCTCTTTTTCTGACTTGTAGATCAAGATGAATTTGTTGTCAATGAATACTGTATTTGCTGGCTTTCTTGCTTTGCTATTGGTCTTTTGCTTTGCTTGGACATGGATTTGTTTTAGTATTCTCACCTGACTGAATTGGAGTTCTTTATAAGGATTAAATTTGAGGTTAGGAATTTTGAACATGTAGCATGCCACTGCAAAAGACAACCGTGACTGTGGACTAGGATTAATCATCGAGAAGTATGAATCAACAAAGAATGGTAAAAAACCATAATAAAATGGAAATGTTGTGTTTCTGTGCCTTATTTTGACTGTAACAGGACATGAATATTATTGGTAAATCGTCAATATAATATGTGTTGCCAGCAAATGGATGTCTAATATTATTATTGACGCTTCATTCCTGATGGGTCAGCAACAGCATTACCATCAAATACCTCATTGTAAATGAAAGAGTTGCGTAAAGAAAGTCATTACAGTTTTTTTTTTTTTTTTTTTTGGAAAAAACATCTTTTATGATAAGCCTGCTTAGATAAATACCTTGAGTTACTTATTTGACTCCTGATGAAAATCTCTATTTATAATTGGGTAAGTGCTATCTAGTCCTATCAATGTGACCATTTTTGCCATTATATTTTACATTATCTTTTACCTTTTCTGAATAGGTAAATATATTATTCATGAAACATTCAATATCTTATAGCTTGAGATTTTTTTGTCTTTCTGATGTTGATTAAATGCTTTGCTGCTGAAAAATCCATGTGGTAATAGACAAAGAATTTTCTCCAAAATCAATAACTGATTTGAAGCTCATCAATGCGGGGAAAATATTGGAGAACAACAGGACTCTTGCTGAGTCCAGGTACCAGTTGGAGAGCTTCCAGGTGGTGTAATAACTATGCATGTTGTTGTGCGGCCTCCCCAATCCGACAAAAATAATGGTATCTTTTTTCTTTCCTTTTTTTTTCATATGTTCTCAGACTACTGCAAAAAGTGGAAGTTCATCCTTATTAATGAATATATTAATACAAAATGACATCTAGTATTGTGATTCAATCAGTATGTAACCGAAAACTGCTATTATTGCTGGTTCTAACTCTAAATTTCAATTTAGTTATTGCATGTCAGAATATGATGCTAATTGTGTGGTTTATATTATGTGCCCTTATCACATGATTTTGGAACAAACTTTTTGCTACCGTGGAATGGGTCTGTTTGCCATCTGGAAAAAGGGTCAGACTTTTTCCAGGTCTTGTATGCAGGTTTGCTAGTGTTAACCAAGTTGTGTCATACAACTGTGTGCTTTCAGTAAATTTGCAGTCCCACTTACATGTCTTGATGAGAAGCCAATTTGAGAATTTGAGAGTATTTACTCATTGGATTGGGATTTTGGTTCATCATTTGTAATTCAACTTGGAGTTTGTTAAGAAATTACTAACTTGTTTGAAGCAAGGCATTAGCCAATGTATAATAGCTCGAACAAGTTATTCATTCTCTAGAAACAAGTTGCTGTGCATTTGGTGAAATAGCTAGCTAGTTTCTAAGAAAAAAGATTTCCTCTATGAAGAAAACAACCTATTTAATTCTTACTGCAGCAGACCTAGGTTGAAGGGATTACGATCAACATGCTTCTGTCTATAAGCCATGGAGAAGGCCTTTCTAAGAGTGGACTCTTAACTGTTAAAGGATTGATAATCATCCATAGCTGAAAGTGAACAGTATGAATTTTTTTTAGAGGAAATGAGCTGGAGCCTAAATTCATAAGCGAATGTAAGTTGCATGCTATCAAGCGAGAGAAAGAAAAGAAAAGAAAGGAAAGAAGAAAAAGGAAAGGAGATATTGCCTAGGAGACCTTCCTAAAAGAAAGAAACACAAGTCATGGTTCTTTTGTAAGTCAAGCTTGGGCCAGTCATGTAACAAGAAGAGGACTTTATCCAGTAGGGCTTCTTGTGACTCTTTCCTGTCATTGAAGATCCTGTTATTCCTCTCAAGCCTTGTACAAAAATGGATATCTGATTAAGGACCCTTTCTATGAAAAAGAGAGTGATCACCTACCATCTCAGAACACTGGGATTGAGGATGCATTGTTCTAAGGAGGCATACCCCATACTTGTATGATTTGTTCATTATCTGCCTAAGAGTATACTTTAAGTACCATTTTGTAGAGACTCTTGTTGCTTTACCATATTGTTGCTGCTCTCAAGAGATGTAGCACTGTTACTGCTATCAAGAAAGTTGGGTTGGACTAGATTGACCTTCCATGTGGGCTCCAATCTAAAGGCATTTGGTTCTGCCAGTTAACGGACCTAGATGGTTGCAAGAATCATCCGCTTATGGTTGCACATTCACTTTAGAATCACTCCAAAACTTGTTTGTATATCCACTTCCTAAAAGCTTGTTTTTAAAAAAAAAATTAGTGGAAGGCACTTCCTCATATCAACACTCTTACTCCTGCATCCGCACCCACTTCTAGTAACCAAACACTTAGCTGTTCACCAATTTATGAATATACAGATCTTCATATTAAAGGAGTAAGCCTAGTGTGTGTAGTGTTATCAAATCCTTGATTACAAGGTACAAAAAGAAATGAGCAAGCAAACCTAGGTGGCCAAGGTTAATCCAAGGGTGCAATGAATATACGGAGTTTCAGTAACATTTTATATAAGAAAAAAGAAATTCGACAACCAAGAAGTCTAGGATGAATTATTGATCTAAAATTCTTTTGACATTCTAAACTTGGGAAGAGGTATGTAATAGTGGCAAAAGTTAACACAAGTAAAAGATGACTATATTTAAGCTATGGTCTTCAATATAAGGACACAATATATTGCAAATTTGAGGATGTAATGGTTGATAGTCATGAGATCAAATTATGAGGTAATCCTACGTGTTGATATTGATCTAATTGGTTCCAATATGCAATAATGTTTTCTTGATTTAAAGATGAAACAATCTTGCTTAGATGAGGAGGTTCAGAATGTTTTATTTTAAAGACATAGCATTTTCTTCTTCATTTTGGTAGAGGAAAGCAATGCTGAGGCTGTGTAAGTGATGGGGTATGAAGGAGCTTTGGTGAAAAAGTTAGACAATATTTTCCTGTTTCAGAATAACGGGGATTTAAATTGACTTGCAAAGAGTCAAGGGTTCTCATTGAAGTGAGATGTTTCTATCTAAGACAGGGTGTAGATTCATACGTGAGTAAAAAGGCTCAATTTAATAGGAGGCATTGTACGCGGTACCACTAGTGGAGCAGGGTACGTTATTCGCTCCGATGATGAAAGACTTGTGGCAGCCGGTGGGACCTTCCTTCAGAACTGTTCTGTCCCAGAAGCTGAGCTCAGAGCTGCATGGGCGAGCATTGTTAGAGCGACTCGGCAGCTACGGGCTCAGAGGATCCTCATTGAGGTAGACTCCGCTACTGTCATTGGATGGATTCAGGGTGGAGCGGACCGCAATGATACTCATCCTCTTCTTTGTGATATTTGGCAGCTTTTGTAGGACCCGACAGTTACTATAGCCCGTCATGTTTATCGAGAGGCAAACTCTGTGGCAGATTGGGTTGCCTCCTATGCTGCTTAGCACTCCATGGATTGGACTTTGTCTCAGGGAGATAGGATTTCTTTCTCTCTTCATGTGTACCTTTTTCTTAACCTTTTGGACTGTCCTTGTGTCAGAATTGTGTGACTGCCCGTTTGTATATAAAAAAAAAAAAAGGAGACATTGGTAGGCATAGGTTTTCTTGGGAGCAAAATGGCTCAAGCTAAAAACAGGGTGAGTATTCTCATAAGCTCAACAAGGCAAGCAAAGATTTAGATCCTTTTAACAACAAAGTAGATGAAGCTGTAATGTTATAAATTTCCTCTTAGGATCAAGCTGGTGAAGATTCTTGTAGGAGCAAACTGGCTCATGCTAACAGGAGAGATTTATCATAAGGAAGCTCATTTGTCTTATGCATTGGTTTGAGACTTCTCTTAAAATGAATCTACTCGATCTAGGATGAAAATAAACTCTTTTGTGATCATAGTGGCTTAATCTAAGGAGTTGCTAATTATCAAAGGAAATGGTTTCATATTGTTAGGGGTGTTTATCTTGCATTTGTTATGTGTCTTCAGTCCCAACCAAAAATGATATATCATGAGTAAAAGAGTGGGAAAGAGAAAAAGGATGGCGGGTGTATTAGCTTCTAAGCTTCTAGGAACAGACCAAACAAAGTCAGTGAAGTGTTTTCCGAAGAACAATCCAAGTGTCTACTAGGAGATCATCTAACATCCACGCAGGTAACTACTTTAAAGCAAGATATAGGTTCTTCATGCAACAAAACGAGCTTTGAACTTAAGTGAACTATTTGTTCAACATACGTCAGAGCATATCCAAACCCAATAAATTTATAAGGTATGGAATGGTTGAGATCTTAACCTCACTAAAGATGAACCTAAATTAGGAAAATGGGTTCCTTAGGGAATGAAGAATTCATCCTGGTAGACATTGAATTTCACCCTAATGATAGTGGGCTCCTAAAGCTTGGAAGATTAGATCATTGATCTCTTAGGATAGAAAAAACTGAAACTTGACTTCTCTAAAACAACAATTGACCAATCCAAGGATGAAACTGATAGTATCACGGTTAGGCTTCCTGGGCCTAAGAATTTAGTCCTTCAGATGATGGAATCAAATTATGAATTATGAGTTTGTAAAGGAACAAACTAAGATCCGAACCAGCAGTTCTTATGATGCTACTTGTCTGGGATTCTTCGAAAATGAATAACGAAGTCTTTAATCCTTGCAAGAATAGACATAATTCATAATATATTTTTTTTAAGGAACAAACTGAGGACAACATCTTTGTTGGGTGAACTGAAGTCTGCAACATAGGAATTCTTTAAGAAGACTGTAGACCCCTGGCTCTGTGAGGGAAGGTACAGATTTTTGACTATCCATTCCTATTGGAAGAGCCTAGGGGGTTTCTATTGGAAAGTTCAGTGGACATCGAGTCATCATCAGTTGCCACTTCAAGCTTCAGTTTTACATGCAATCTTGTTTGGCTTAGGCCTAATAACAAACCCAATTCAGCCTTTTGTATTGATTTGTTTGAGTTGGCTTGTCATAATAATCCTTTTATGATTATGAGCTAATATCAAAGAATATAATTTGTTTAAATCTGAGCGAGCAAGTTGGTTGGTCCTTCATATCTGATAATTGAAGAGGATATTTACAGCCTATAAAATTGTCAGATCAAACCAAGGTAACCATCAAAAAATGTTCATCTACTAGCCTCATCTCAATTCAACTCAACTCAACTCATTTAAGCCTTTTCCCAACTACATGAATCTACTAGCCTCATCTCTAATTTATAAAGTATTTTTAGTTTGTTATGTGATTAGTTGTCAAGCCAGGAAGCTGAGGGAGGAAGTTTTGACTAATAGAAAGTAAGCAAAGATACATACCTAAGTGTTCCATGCACCTCTTCTAAAATTGTATTTGGAAGCTTATACCAGAAGTATCTCTGTTGGCATATCTCAGATCCAACTCCAATTGTGAATGGATACCTAGTTCTTTACAATTATTTCTATTTTGCTTTCATCAATCATCTTCTTAACTTTTTGTTCTTTACATCTTACTAAAAATATGCTCAAAACCGAGCAGAACAGAGAAAAAAATTCATTAGCTGACCCCAACTAGGTTGTATCTTAACTTTTTGTTATTGCTGTAGTATCTTAACTTTTTGTTGCTCTACAACATCATTGCTGACTGTGAAAAATTGGAGCAAAATCCTTTTCTCTTCTTCAAGCTTGTTACTGAAACACCCTAGACAAATCAATCATTTGATTTGTGCTGTTTTATATATAAACATGTGCAAAATTCACTCAGAAGGCTGTTGTTGATCATTTGTTTGATAATTTATGGGGTATATAAATGAAGCATCCATGCACTGTGGAATGATGACAGTAAGATAAACCTGTAGAATTTTGTACTGAAGTATTTACTGATATACTCCATGTCATTCTTGGATCTGTTGATTGCTTAAAAGATTAGAACCTAGCTATGTTTATAATCTATTTATTTGCTTTGTTATTTTTCAATGTAGAGTTGGATATAGATTTTATTCAACTTGTTAACTGTGGAACTGGTTGGGATTTAGATGTTTATGATGCTGTTCATTTGTTCTACAGTATCTAATATTTAGTTACAATTTAGATTTTCTTTTTTTTTTTTGGTTAATAGAGAATTTAGAATCTTTATGCCCTGATTTCAATATTACATTCCAATGAAGTGTCAATATATTTTATTCTGGATATATTTTTTTTTAATGCAACACAATATAGTTGCTATAAATTATTAATGAGTTTCATTTTCGATGCCATACATGCAATCATGATAGCCTGAAGAGGTCATTAATTCTATAGAATACTAATATGGATCATAGTTTTCTACAGAGAAACAACTTGCACATGGCCCAAAGCAGAACAGATGTGCATGCACCATCATGTGATACGAGATTATGGTTCCTTAGATCATCGCCAGTTGGTTCTTTGGAGTAAATATTTTCACTGTTAATTGATTAGGCGGCTGCAAAAAATCAGTAAAATGGCATTGCTCTTGCATCATATTTTGGAAGGAGATCCTACAAGTGATTTCAATTAGTCATCTTTTTTGTGACTCGGGTTTTGCTACAGTCTTGGTGTTTAGCCCATCTGATTGTGCAGGAGGAATTGGAAGCCTGTTATGGTTGTATAAATAGGAGTTTTGAGACGAGAACTAATTGCTGTTACTTTTCTGTGATCTTGGTATTATTGAATGATTCTTTTTTAAAAGATTGAAACTGTTTATGAGAATCCCTCATTTTGTTTCAAGCTTGCCCTGGGAAGCAAGGGAAAAATACATTTTAGAATAGCCTCTGGCAGCAGGGATGGAAGAGAATTCAGGAACTATCAGAGTGAATCCAACATGGTATAGTTGGGATAAGTGTTGATATTATGGTCATGGGTTGATTGAATGCATCAAATTTTTTAAGATTTCATTGAAAGTTTTCTGATTTCTCGAACCACGTATCCCATGCGATACATGTGGTGCATGAAATTGATTCGGCGAGGATGATCTACAAAATGCTTGTGCCCCATAAGCAGTGAAATATATGCAACTGGAGTTTTTCCTACAGGAGTTTTTTTTTTTTTCCCCTCTAGCAACTCTTAAATTCTTTTTTCCCTTCAATCTTCAAATAAGTGAAGGATTTCAACCGTGCTTTTACTTCCTTTCTTTTTTTTTTCTTTTTCCCTCCTACACATGGTTGTAAGGTTTTTTAATGGAAGCTAGGAGTAGACCGCTCTGATGCAAGGTGATCTGCATTGCGGTGATTCGTATGAATCTGAGCATCTGCGTCGGGCATATATGTGTGCAGGACTTACGAGCGAACCTTAAGCCCATATGAAAAAAAATTATCGCGTTCAGTGCAGATCATTCTGAAATATGTGCAAAGATTTTTCTTTAGAAAGCGATTGAATTTTGGCACTTAGATAAAAACTCTCACTCACTTGAAAGGAACGATTCAATGCTTTATTAACCAACGCCATTGCATGGGACGGAAAGCAACCACGCATTCAACTCAAAGCGTGTCTCAGATTTCATAAGACCAGACCGCTTTGAACGACCTTTTTCCTGAATAGCAATGTTTTGAAAATTGGACAGGACGGCCGATCCAATTGGTAACCGGTCATTAATTTGATCCGATTTTATTATTAAAGTTAACTTTTATATGATTCGATAAAAATCAAAAAAACCCATTTAACCGGTTGGATTTCAACCGATCCAACCCGTTTTTTAGATTTTTTATTTAAATTATATTTATATTTTATTATTTTATATTATTAAATTAAAATTTAATTATAATATTATTCGATTCGATTAAATTGATTCGTGGAACCGATTAATTTGGGACCCAAATATTAAGCCGGTTTATTGTTCGGCCCGATTTTCAAAACATTGCTGATTAGTTTTCTCTAATCCCAAAGAAGCCTTGTTGGGCATCTTCTCTTTAGAAGACTTTTCCTCTCTTTAAACTTCCTCTCCGAACTGCTCTTCTATATTCATCTTCAGTTCGTACAGTTTCTTCACGACGTAGACTTCCCTCATGGATGCCATGGCTTGGAATTTTTGAAGTCTAGAACACTCTTCTCCTTGTGCTAGCTACTACTCTTCTACCAGAATTTTCTCATGCTGCCTCATTGGAATGATCTAGATATCTTTAGGATGGTCCAAAGTATCTTACTGCTTGAGAGCTTTGCTCTCCTCGAGGAAATTTAGTAATACAGACTTCAGAAACACGTTTCTCCTCCACTTCTCTAGTCCCACATCAAGAATAAACGGAACTTCTTTTCTTCAGTCATCGATTATTTTAGGTACAAGACGTCAAAAATATAAGAACTCAGTCCCGCAGTGTGGGCTTATGGTCTCATGCTACTGCTGTCACCAAACAACCAAGAAGTTATTTATATTGGAGCCACCTCGAGAATGGGAAAAGGAAATAGAACAGACGCAGGGCTCATATATTTAACGATGGCATCAAGCCACTCGGAGGTCTTCCTAATTAAATATATCCAAGATTCCAAATGAACAGGTGAGTAATAATATTATCACTGTAAACACCTATAAAGAAGTTTGTTTGGAGGCATATGATTCGACCAGGCATTTTAGTATCCAGTTCATTAAGCATCGATGCTTCCACTTCCAAGAATGGTGTCACTCCAAGGGAATTTTGTTAGCCTTGCAAGCAAGAAAACTAGGCTGAAAAGTGCCAACCCAACTTAAAAAGGTTGTTTAGAGTTAATGATTTGGATCCAAAGCTGCTGGCTCATTTAGTTATTTAGTTGGGATCAATTCTTGATGTATGAACCACGTACACCACGTTAAAATTAAATTGGTCTGATAAAAATGAGCATCTGGATTTCTCTATTTGTGCCCAAAGTTTGCGAGACCTCACCATATACTTTGTGTTCTTACACATGCCGCTGAAGAACAACCAGCATCTTTATTACTTCCATAGAAGAAAAAAGAAGAAGAAGAAGAAGAAGCAGGTTGATTGAATGTTCGTTAATATCCATTCCATCTCTCATAAAGAGTTTACACACAGAATTACTACAAAACAAAAAGAATCCTTGTAAAGTTATACGTATGAAATAATTACTACAACTTCCCTCAAAGAAAAGAGACAAGCACTACGAAATACAAAGAATTCATTGCAAGGACATATAGCCAACCAATTCTTTCAATAGGTTGGATTTAATACAGTTACAAATAGCCACCACTACTCTTTCGATCTCCTGTCAGTGGGCCTCTGCAGCATCTCCAGCAAGGCGAGCCTTCTCTGAACTGTTTGATGACACAAAACCATTGGGATGGACCTTCTTTCTTAATCCAAAGAAGCCTCTGTTGGGCTTCTTCTCTTTAGACTTCTTTCCTCCCATCTCTTCTTCCATTCTCTTCATCTTCTCCTTGTGGAGCTTCCTCATGACATAGGCTTGGGCGAAGTCTCCTCCCATCACAGATGCCATGATTTGAATGAATGGAGAGCCAACGACACTCTTCTTCTTCTTCTTCTTCTCTGATCAGAGCTTGTTGGTGCGTAGGCCACTAGAGACGGATTTATATATAGAGCTTGGGCATGGCTTGGCGGCCAAGGCAAGAGGAAAACATTGGAAACGTGTTGTTTGAATGTTTCGGCGAGGGCTTGAATTGAATTGTGTCATGCATGACGACAGGTGGCTTAAGGTCTGATCCAGTCAAGGGTGGCTCCTAAGAGAACTAACCGTCCACGGAGTGGCACTGGGGTTGGGTGGTGAACGCTGACGCTGAAAGCTCTGTCTTTTTGAAGATTTTCCTCTGTTTTTTTTGAAAGAAATTGACTGGCCCAGTCTTTCTTGGCTCCCAAGTTTCTCTGACATATTCATTCCTTTTGAATTATTCAAGGTTTTCATTAAGCGAAGCAATCAAGAAGGTGAGTTGATCGCCCATGTTTCCTGCTGGGTTTTCAATTCAATATTGTCACTGCTCCATTGTCATGGCGGGGACCCATCTCAGCTTGAACAACATGGGTGTAAAGTTGAAAAAAAAAAAAAAAACCTTTAAAGAATTTTTTTTTAAAACTGTTTTTGAAATAGAGAATAAAAAAAATATACTTCTTTATTTTAAAAGCTAGAACAACGAAGGGTAGCTAGGAATAAAGTTAATCAAAAAAATAACTCATGATTAACAATGAGTTATTCTGTCAATTTATTTCCTAAGAAATGCAGAAATAATTGATTATTCTTTTAAATAAGAGTAAATAAAATTATCCTATAAATTAATCTTTTATATTTGATATGATCAATAAAATAATTAAAAAATATTCTTAAAAATAATCAAAAAATAAACTCTATCACATTATACTTATCCGGAAATAACGTTTTTTCTATCAAACACTGCCTAAGCCTCTTTCATTAGCAGCAGTAAATTACTATCTAAGCCTCTTTCATTAGCAGCAATAAATTCCGGGACAAAGAGAGTGTTAATTATTATAATCATAACCTCATGCTGTAGTGGATGCTAATGAAGTACGTAGCCTCCAGGAGACTAGGGCCGTTTCTGACCTATGAAATATTATTCTTTAATCAATATTATAGAAATGGGATCCAACTCAGCCTGCACTACCACAGTAATAGGGTAGGATTGGATCTGAAGCAAAGATTTTAAGAACTTTTTTAAGGTGAGAATGTAGGCATGCTAGATTCAAATCTATCTCAACCCATTTGTACTCCTATTTCCCTTTTATGTAAACAATAAACTAAATCTCTCGATCCTTTTAAGGCAAGGAACGACTGCATTCGATAGAAGGTACATAAAAAGAAAGGAAAGAATCAAGCGTAAAATGATGGCCCTGACCATCATCGACAAGCTAGTGACCTACCACCCCTCAATGCGCTATCGAACCCTCCTCTCAAGCTCATAATAGTCAGAGCAGCGGGGTCATCTCCCCGTTATAGGAATCCCCAAATACATGAATCTGTCAGTCTGAGTAGAGATACCTGACAGATGAATAATGGCTTTCCTGATGGACCTAGGCGTCTTCGGACTGAAACAAATCGAAAACTTAAGAAAATTAACCTTTTGTCCCGAAGCCTAACAATACTACTGAATAATAGAATAGAAAGAGGCCGCATTATCAATAGACGCCTGTCCCAAAAGGATGCAGTTGTCAGCAAAAGAAGATGGAAGATCAGGGGGGCTTCAGATCCAGCCATAAAAGGGACAATCCTCCAATCTACCTGAGCCTGATAGAAAGCACGTGAGAGGTCATCCACAGCCAGAGTAAATAACAGAGGGGATAAAGGGCAACCCTGCCGAATCCCATAGTAGAATGAAAAAAGTCAGTCGGACTCCCATTGATGATCAAAGAAAAGGAAGGCTTCAAAATGTAAGCCATAATCCACTCAATAAACAGCCCATCAAACCCAATCTCCTGGAGAGAGTGGTGCAAGAAGGCCCAGCTCAGTCTATCATAGGCTCTCTCCATATCAAGCTTAACAGCCATAAGACTTCGACTGGCCAACGCTCTCTGAAGATCCTGCATGAACTCTTGGGCAATAAGGACGTTGTCCGAAATGGAACGACCTCTAATAAATGCTCCATGTTCAACAGAAATGAGGCGAGGAATCATCACACAAAGCCGGCTAGCTAAAAGATGAGCACAGACCTTATATAAGATGGTGCAAAGGCTGATGGGCCGAAAGTGCTACGGAAGGGAGGCATCAGTGCATTTGGGAACCAAAGTGACAAGGGTCTGATTCCATTCTGCAGGAATATGTTTAGCTTGGAAGACTGACTGAATAGCCAGAACGACCTCCTGTCCAACAATGTCCCAATAATGACGATAAAAGAAGGGCGGAAAGCCATCAGGCCCAGAGGCCTTATCCGATCCAAGCTCCCAAAGGGCTGCCCTAATCTTTGCCGCCGAAATAGGTCTGACAAGCATCTGGTTCTTCAGTGAAGAGACCTTACCCGAGTCCGGAACCAGACTAACCGGGCCCCCATCACCTGAGGACTCTGCCCATCTAGACCGAAAAAAGTGAAGAAGCATATCCCTGATAGAGTGGATGTCATCATGAGGCCGCCCTTCCTCATCAACTAATCTCCGAATTCTATTGACTGCACGCCTCTTCAAGGTAGCATGATGAAAGAATCTGGTATTACGGTCCCCGTCCCGAATCCACTGAAATCTGGACCTCTGCCACCAAAACACCTCCTGCTGGCGAAGGAGAGAGTGATGATGAGCAAGCAATTCCCGGAGGGAAGAGAGGTCTGAGTCCAGAAGATAGTCATGGTACTCATCTTATGGGCTTCTATGCAAGATAGTCATAGTACTCATCTTTTATCCTGGGACATGGTCTGTATGCCTATCTAGGATGGTGGACTTGGGATCCAGTCTTTGCTTATTAGAAGGAAGGCTCTTCTTGCTAGACATGCTTCGAGATTCCTCCTGAAGCCGCACTGTCTGTGGAGCACTTTGATGCGAGCTAGATATGGAGACTGGACGTCGGCACTATACATCTGTCCACCTCGGGGATGCTCTTCGTTTTGGAGGGAAGTCTGTTGATATGGCCAGGCTATTATGTGTAACATCTCTTGGATGATTGGAGATGGGTCATCAATTAACGTTATTCAGGATACCTGAATTTCCGAGCTTCCTCTCTCTCGATGTCCCTCTTTTATTAGTACTGATATCCCTACTAGTCTAAGGGTCAAGGACTTGATTTCCTTGGATCCCCCTACCTGGCATACCCTCTCGGTGACCCATTTCTTTGGTGAGGAGCTTGCTAGGCGGATTCTCTTGGTGCCCCTTACTCCTGGATGTCTATTTGATTCTAGACTCTGGAAGAGATCCGGCCTCCCCAGAGTTCCCACCAGAGACTTGATGAAGTTATTCAGGCCAGTTCCCCAGCGATCGGTTGATGCTGAATGGATTTGGAAGCTTCCCATCCTTCCCAGGGTGCAGCTCTTCATATGGAAGCTTCTGTGGGATTGTCTTCCTACCTGCCTCTTCCTCTCTCAAAGGGGTTTGCCGATCTTATCGACTTGTCCCTTATGTGAGTTGGAGAAGGAGTCTTCTGAACATGTCATCTTCATCTGCCCAGAGCTTGACAATTATGGCACATGGTGGGTTATCTTGTCAGGTTGGATGGTACGGGATCTCCTCGCTCATCTTTCCTTCTCGACCTCCGTAGAGGCTCTCACCAGAAGAGTCGGCTTTGGGCCGCCACGGCTTATCAGATCTGGTTATCCAGGAACTAGCTTCTTTTTACGGATGATTCTATTTCTTCCCTCAGAATTGTGAGAAAGATTAGTTCTCTGGTTGTGGACTGTGCTCGTATTGGTTCTGATGTCTCTGGCCGCTGGGGATCCCCTGCTGCTCTGGCAGCGAACCGGCATCCGGTTTTCATCTTCTGGGAGCCCCCCTTCCAGGGTTCGTCAAAATCAATTTTGATAGGAGTGCCCGTGGTAGAGCTGGTGGTTCTGCGTTCGTGATCCGTGGTCCCCATGGTGACTTACTGGGAGCTGGAGGGTTCAGTACTCTTGATTCCTCTGTAATTATGACTGAGCTTCATGCGGCTTGGGTGGGTATTTCTTATGCTACCCGGACTCTTCATGCTCAGAGGTTGTTGATTGAGGGTGATTCCCTATCGGTCATTTCTTGGTTGCAGAAGGTGAATTGTCATCCTTGTCCAGTTAATCCGATTCTTACTGATATTTGGGCTATCCTGCGGGAGGTTGACTTCGCTCAGATCCATCATATTTATCGTGAGGCCAATGCGGCGGCAGATTGGGTGGCTTCTTCTGTGGCCCAGTATGCTGGTTCGTGGATCTGGAGGTTGGGTGACCTCTGTCCGTCTCTTTTGCAGCATATTTTGTACTCTGATCAATCTGGACTGATTCACACTAGACTAGTATGATCGTCCGTTTGTACCAAAAAAAAAAACTAAATCTATCACCCCTGTCCAAACAAACATGTAAACTATGTCTATAGATAAACAAAGGAAAGATAATCTATAAAGTTTTATAAGTATGCATATTTTGATATTTTCTAGCACCCTTTTATAGATATTCTCTTCTTGTATGAATTTTTTTTTTGGGAAAGGAAAAATTAGAGGATAGCCTAATGATTTTCATTAAGTAAATGAAAGTATATATATATATATAAAGGATTAGAAAAAAACAAGAGCAAGATTGTATACTCTCCCCTTATAAGATGCTATACACATCGAGGATAAAAGAATTTGTATCATCATATATGGCAATTAAATCAAGAGATGGTACAAAATTTCATATGAAATGGATAGATTGAACTCTTTTGCTAAAGTTTTTATCTATATAATTTCAATTATTTTTAATTTTTTTTAAAAAAATATATTTTTTCATGAAGAATTCAATATATCTCATCCATCCCAATCAAGAATAATTAATTTTTTGAGCATGACATCAAAAAGCATTGCATTGGCTATGGCAGTAATTTGTGTAAATTTGTAACTTATTATGTAAAAAAGCCAACAGTTACTACCTCAGCTAGTTATCAAGCTTCTCTATAATTAAAAGGTATAAATGGTAGTAAATAACTATAATATTCCTAAAAAGTTATAATGCAGTAATCATGAAGATAACATTATCCTTATTTGTGCACATCATGCATATCTTGGAGGGCATTAATGAGGTGTGAAGCCCATGTTGGCAAATATTTAGTCTCACATAGGTTATATATTAGAAAATTGTAAGTACTTATATAGGATAGGATCAAGGAGCCCAACTAATGGCTTCTAACTAAGCTTTCTAACTAAGCTTTTTGGGTGAGGTCTTACATTTGTAGGAGATGGTCCCATAAGCCACATCCATTTGTTTAGTTCTATAAGTCATCTTTATGGAAAATATAATTGTTTAGAGCTAGGATTGATATAAACATGTTGGCAAATCCATTTGTTTAGTTCTATGACATGACTAAAAAATAAGGATAAATATAAACATGTGAACCTTTGATCCTTTTTGGCTACCATAGAACTGTAATTAGAGGGACATCACCATGACATCTTCAATAGCATGCGTCAATAAACTCTTCTCTAGCACAAATCCGAAGCATACCTATGTGAACTCCTCTTTTTTTTCTTTTTTTTTATAGAAGTACTCAATAATGTTTCTTCGTTGAAAACTACAAAGTAAATATAGGATGCCAGATATTTTTATTTTATTAATTATTTTTGTTTCACTAAATAAGCAACTAAATTATATATTACAGTTTATAAAACTAATCAACACTTGACGTGCTAAAATTTTTCTTTTTTAGCAGTTCTCAGGGCATGAGTTGCTAGAACCTCAAACATCAAGAGGAATATGAAGATGATGATATAGAAATGAGAAGGACTAAGTCCAGCGAAAAAGCACAAGCGTTCCAGATGATATTCTTCAACAAAAGAAGATCAAAAAAGAAGAAAAAAAAAAATCTAAGCTGATTTATACCACATTATAACATGGCATGATGAAGAACGATGTATAAACACAAACATATAAACCTTCAACCCCTTCCAGCCAACATAGGACTACTATCGGAGGACATATCACATTACTATCTTTAATAGCATGGATCGATAAGCTCTGCACAAATCCAGGGTTTGTTTGAGGCCTTTAACCCTCAACAACATTTCTCCATTGGGAACCACATATTACAATTTTACAGAGCAAATCGACACCCAACCCAACACCCCGGACTTTTTCTTTTCCAGTGGAATAAGGCAGACGCTTTACCTCCTAGCCTCCAAGAATGCTGCTCGTCGACCTCTTTCTCTAATGGAAACTGATGCCGGAGAGCCGCTTGGATGAGCCTCTTTGTTGGGTCCTTCTCTTTCTTTCCCATCTTCCCTTCAAACTTCTTCTCCATCTTATTTTGGCGCTGTGCTCTTAGCATATTGATGCGGGCCATGCTGAATCCAAGAGGAATCTGTTAAAAAAAAGTTTTTAAATAAAAAAAAAAAAAAAGAATGCCCGCGAGCAACGCTCGCGGACGTTCCTTCTTAACGGAACGTTTCGTGGACGTTGGAAGGCCAACGTTTCAGAAACGATCCAAATAATTTAATTTATAAGCCGTTTTTGATGTAATTTAAGGCTAACGGTCATTAGGCCTTTATGGCCATTATGGGCCGAGCCGTTAGAGTTTTTATGGGCCGAGCGGCTTAGAAATTTGATAAAGAAATCAATAATAATTTGAAGTAGCCTATGATTTGTTTTATCTTATTTTGTTTTTATATATTTTATTGATCTTTTTTTGGCATCTGAAGGAAATCGTTGGGTTTGCACCTTCACACGATCATGCTCGTAGTAGGAGGATCAGGTCGAGCCGGATCATTGTACCTTGGAGACAGATCGCCAACAACCTGCATGAAGGGGCGAAAATCTGATCCTTAGGGCAGTGTCTAACACGCCTCGGTCCTGGTTTGATCCTATTAATCTTTTGGTTTTACTTTATTTGTATATTTAAATTTCTATAACATATTTCTAGCAATTTTATAAAGTGATTTTTTGTAAGATCAAAATTATTTTCCAACAGCTAAGGATCAGATTTTTCCTTCTTCTCTAGAGATTGCTAGATTTTCATTCCATTTACTCATTCTGCTTTTGCATGAGTTTGCTCAACATATAATTTTTTTTATGCCACTCTGAAATGCATGTGCATTGATGGTGCAAATGTTGCTATGCTAAATTATGATCATCCATTGGGCTCAAGATTTAAAGGGAAAAGATTATGGTTTGAATACTTATTATTTTCTTGGGCAAAATATTAATATTTCTGCAATGCTTTAAATTATATTTCATAAGTTGATCTTTTTACCGTTGAAATGGATTGTTGTGCTATGTTGCTTTAAAAGAGTTAGTTGATACACGCCATTTTTCTTCCTTACTAATTTTGTTAAATATATGGTAAAAATAATACTCAGTTTATCTTCACCATCAGATGGTTAAGTGCTCATGCACATACATGGACAGAAATTGGTGTAACAAATCTTGCTTATTAAATAGATTGGGCAATCATGGTCATGTACTTAGATTATAATAAAACGACTGTCCAGCTATCTCTGCAATTTGCTATGCAATTGTTTTAGTACAAACAATCATTATTTGGTTTATCTGCTTCATTTGTAGCTTCATTTGTAGTATCAGATTTTAATACATTTTGATATGCCTCGAACGATATATGGTGAGCATAAAATATACTAAACTGATAAATAAGACATAACAAAAATAATAACATATGACATTGTTGTCTTATTCTAAATGTTAGACACTGTTGAGCTTCCTTTGTCTTCTGACTTGTTAGAGGTTGAAGCTTGGATCTTGGTGTGTATGCATATGGTTTGTTCAACATGTTAGAGGCTTCTTTCTATTCACCGAACATTCACATGTTTAATTATATGTATATAAATACATACGCATTTATACATGTATGCATATAGGTACAGACGTATGCAAATCAGGTGCGGCTTGTCACATCTTAGTGCCCAAGTACATATGTAATATGTATACTTATTCTCTCCTTAAGTTGGTGTAGTAACTAACAAAGCTAACAAATATAAAGCTGAAGTGCTAATCAGAAACTGAATTACTTTGTTCACTGGATAGATAGACAAGGGGTGAAGTCATCAAATAGGTGGTTAACCATTCAGCATGAAAACAAAGCCTTGTTGAAAAACACACATGCTTGCACTTGTGCACATAATATATGCGTGCTTGTATATAGATATATTTTTATATCATCTTATTATTTAACTTTCAAGTGCAGCTACAAGTATATATATTTGCATTCTTACATAAATGCAAAAGTTTTCTGTTCCAGATAAGTGTTTTCTGGTATAGTAATCAATATTTAATATCTCCTTGTTGTGTTGAAGTTGTTAGACAAAAGTGACAGCATTGGGCAAATACTTATTGCTTACCTACTATTGTGAATCTTTTATGTTACCAAATGGCAAAGAATGGATGAACTTGGATGCGGTGACAAGGTATGTCATTTAAATGCTCTATTTTGAGTCTCTTAATATATATTGTCATGAGATTTAATAAAAGTTTTTATAATTTACTAAATAATCTCATGACAGTTGGAATATCCAACTTATTGTTTACCTTATATTTGGATATTCAATTCTAATATATCTTTGCCTGATTCTCTTATTTGAGGTCTAGTCCTAAAATAATATTATCTCTTTGGAATTTGCCGAGAAGATTTTGGCAGATTAATTAACCAAGGAGTTATCTAAGAATGGAGTCCTAGATTCATCGAGGGGATGTGGCTTAAGCCCATTATTTGGTCGCCAGCAGTGGATACCCAACCTCTGTGATTGGAGATCCCATGAATGAGGTTCAATGTGGTAGAAACGAAGCTGATTGAGTGATCGTGTTAGAGCATAAATTTTTAAAAAATTTTCATCCCATCCCTATGATGAGTGCTCTTATAAAGTGAAAGTAAATTTGTGTAAGGTTGAGTTATACTCTTAATGGATCCGAGGTAGGTTATCTGCAGGGTATTGTCACAAATACCCTTGGAGGATTTACCTATATGAGAATCGTCATATTAGGCCGTGACTAAAGGTTTGGGCTAATCTTAAAGAATTCTCATGAAAAATCAAGGTATTAAGCGCAAGGCCTTTAATATGCGCTGACCGCTTAAACCTAATTGATCCATACTGTGTGTGATTAGTAGAAGTCTGAGTCAAAGGACCTAGTTCAAGGTCTAATCCACTATGGTTCCTTCAGATGTATACAATCAACACTAAGTGAGGTTCAAGTCCATTGGACACCTCACCTATTGCGCAGTATAAGATGCCTTAAAATTTTTGTTATATTCATTTTTTTTTTTAACTTTTGTGGGAGATTGTTAGAAAAAAGTTTTAAATAAAAAAAAAAGGGAGAATGCCTGCGAGCAACGCTCGCGGACGTTCCTTCTTTGACGCAACGTTCCGTTGGAACGTTGCGTGGACGTTGGAAGGCCAACGTTTCAGAAACGGCCCAAATAATTTAATTTGTAAGCCGTTTTTGATGTAATTTAAGGCTAACGGCCATTAGGCCTTTATGGCCATTATGGGCCGAGCCATTAGAGTTTTTATGGGCCGAGCCTATAAATAGGCTTAGGAATTCATATTGATAGAAGAAATCAATAATAATTTGAAGTAGCCTATGATTTGTTTTATCTCATTTTGTTTTTATATATTTTATTGATCTTTTTGGGCATCTGAAGGAAATCGTTGGGTTTGCACCTTCACACGATCATGCTCGTAGTAGGAGGATCGGGTCGAGCCGGGTCGTTGTACCTTGGGGACAGATCGCCAATAACCTGCATGAAGGGACGAAAATCTGATCCTTAGGGCAGTGTCTAACACGCCTCGGTCCTGGTTTGATCCTATTAATCTTTTAATTTTACTTTATTTGTATATTTAAATTTCTATAACATATTTTTAGTAATTTTATAAAGTAATTTTTTGTAAGATCAAAATATTTTCCAACAGAATCATGTCTTGGAATTGTTGGACGCTTGAGACTTAGAACTGGTGGTGGCTAAGAGATGGAGGCCAGGAGCATTATAGATATAGGAATCTATATGGTGTTATCTTCTAATTGCTTTCAGAACAAGGCTGTGTTAAGCGACTCAGTAGCTTGTGGTTGCCCTGCTGTAAAGAAGCGTAGGCCAACCCTTGGATTAAGCCAAGCCAACGTTCATGCTCACAATAGTAGTGCTTCCAAAAAAGTGGGATAGGTACAGACCTTCCACCTCTTTTTAAAAGAGAAGTACTTTCTTGATGATAGGCACAGACCTTGCACGTAGGGATGCCAACTTTTTTTCGTTTTTCGTTTATCTCACTGGTACGAGTTTTAACTGATCAAAAAAAATCTTTGATTTAAACGATTTAATGGATAATAATATTTTTTGTTAACCGTTAAATGGATAAACGGTTCGAAAATAATATTCTTCGTTCCATCTCTATTTATTCATCTTCATTCTTATTAGCTTTATATAATATATTTAAATTTTTAATATATATATATATATATATATATACACGTTTGAAATGCAATTAGAATTTGATAGATTATTTTCTATCTGGTTTGTTATAGTGTTAAAGCTAATATGTTAGATGTATCAATATCAACGATTGATTGGTTGTTGGCGATTGATCTATCTTATTCTAAAAAAAATATTTTTTAAATTTTTAATAAATTATAAATTTAATAAAATAATTTTATTTTTTATGTAAATGGATAAGTGGGTATCCATTTGTCCAGCCAGGTATCCTCGTCCCCGTCTTAACGAAACGGAGAATGGGAATTTTTTTTTTAACAAAGACGAGGACTGATATAGATCGCCCCGAATCATTTCTGGATCGTTGCTATCCCTACTTGCACCTCTCTGGTGAAAATAACTATTGCTCCACAAAGTACACTTTGATGACAATGAAAACTCACCCAACTTCACAAGATCCAAGTTTCCTCGCAGCCTTCCGTAACCTACCACGATGACTTATTGCAAGTGAGTACCTTTGTCAATCCCCTAACACCAACTGGAAAATTAAGAACTCAAATTCCTATTGCAACCGAAGTCCCAACCTAGCAAATGATAATTTTATAATTTTCTAAAATTTTCAGCTATATCAATTTTGAAAATTGCTTAATTTACTTCAGTTCATCACTGCTTTGTTTTTCACCAAATACAGGAGGGTGTGTTTTGAGGCTTAAATGTTTAATTTATGTCCAGCAATTCATTGAAAATAATTTTTTTGGACAAAAAATTCACTGAAAATCTTGATTTGCACCCTTTTTTGGTACATTTTGGAGTATGTGTACAGTTTTTGATACGAGGAAAACCTAGTTTTCGTTGTGTTGGCATGATTTTAGAAGCAAACGAGTGAAATTGTGCAAGAATCGAACTTGCTAACACAACCATAAATTCAATCTTACGTAAAGTCTGATTATTAAAATGAAACCGATGTTTTGGACTGAAACCTTGACTTAGCGAGTACCTTTACATTAGTATAGACATAAACAGTAACTTTTATCCAGGAGGAGGTGAATTAATTAAGTTCGTAAGAATGCTTAGTCGTGTGAACAACTATATAACTCATCAGATGATCCAGTGAATTCTCTCATTAGATGCTCAGTGCTACCAAAATAGGAAACTAAGCTGCGTGAATACAATATCCAATGCATGGAAAAGGTTGGGGGAAAGGCTAGCAAGCGCTCCTACCGGCTATAAACAAGTAACATGTTCTTGTGGCTCTTGGCCACAGTGCCTTCCCACCTTTGTGAAGTGCTGTTACTTTCTAGCCTGACCAAACCCACTTGCAACTTCTTCCTAAAACGAGCAGATGGTCATTTATATCGTAGATATCATACCAAATTACATCAGCTGAAGAATATTTAAAAAAAAAATACAAGAAATTTTAGCCCTATGAATGGCAGATTTACTTGTACATGATGACTGATGATTAACTACCCCATAAAAAATAATAAACAGTACATTTCATGCAAGTGAATTACACCACCTTCCTTTGAGCAACCACTCGCTAGTCACATTGGCAGATGCATCAACTACCCAACCTGTCATCTTTCACTCTTGGTGCACTTCTCGGATGGACCATTTTGAGGATTCGAAATAAATTCTATCTGGATTTCTTCTCTTTGGAACCCTTCTCTCTTTCGCTTCTCTTCCTCTTTTCTTTATGCAGCTTCTTGAGGACACATATTTCAGCTACATCGACACCCATGGGAGCCATGACCAGCAGGAATTAGTATGGAACCTTCACAGGCCGTTCCTCTTCTGCTTTCGTTTACTTAAAAAGACTTTAATGGTATTGGCTCCAAGAAGGCAAGGATTTATAAGAGGTTATACCTTGGAAGGTGGATTGGCGGCCAAGGAAACTTGGTTTGGACTGGTCAAAGGATGCTTATATTGATGTGCCAAGTCCAAAAAAATAAAAAATGAAAAAGGTGCCATATGATCCACGGGGATTTAGTCGCCGTTCTGGATTATTTATGAAAGCAAATGTTTACCAGCATTCCAAACACGGGGGATATGAAGGAGTCAAGGCAAGGACAGATGGATAGAGACCGAGTCTAGCTCAACCCATGACCCATTTAAAAGGGGCCTATCAGATTACTGTATTTGGTAGATTTGAATAAAAATTTATCATGCATAATAATCTAGATTACCTCATATAGAGAGGTGGCTATCCACATTATCAGATATATTGTAATCTAATAAAATTTTCTTTGATAAAATTATCCCTACCTCTTTTGTAAAAATAAAATTATTTCTTTCTTCAAACAAAATCAATTCCTTTTTTTTTCTTTTCTTATGTCTCGCGGCCATTATCTCTTTTCTCGCATCTCTAAACAAAAATAAACCGTGATATTATTCATCCATAAAAATAAAAATAGAATATAAAAAAACTTAAAATATAAACAAAAAATATAATTATAAGAAAAGTATAATTAAAAATATAAAAAATAAAAAAATAAAAATTTTTAATTACTATTTTTAAAATTTATAAGAAAAAAATTAAAATTAATTAAAAAAATAATTATAATTTTAATTAAATTAATTAAAAATTAAATTAATTAAAAATAAAAAATTTTAATTATTTTTTAATTAATTTAATATTTAAAAATTAAAAATTATTTTTAAAAATAAATAAATAAATTATTTTTAAAATTAATTTGTTTAATTAATTTAATATTTAAAAATGAATTAATTTTTTAAATTACTTTTTTTAAAAATAAATTAAATATATTTAAAAATTATACTTAAATTAAATATATTTTAAAATAAATTAATATGTTTTTTAAATTAATTAAATTATTTTTAACATATTTGTTTTATTTTTTATATATTTTATTTATTTATTTATAAAATTTATTTATGTAAATTTATTTATTTATATATATATTGATTTAATTAAAAAATTTTATTTTTTTTTCTATTTTTTTAATTTTTTTTTTATTTACTTTTTTTTAATTTAATTAATTTTTTTACTTTTTTTTTTAAAAAATAAAACATTAATTACTATTTTTATTTTTTAAAAAAATTAGTGTTCTTAGCAACGTCTCTTTGACAATGTAGTTATTTAAAATTGACAACGTCTAATTACATTACTTTTAAAATTTTAAAAATAACTTACATTTTACTATCAACTAATCGATCCATTCATATTATCATAATATATCAATTATTTTTAATCTTAATTAATTTTATATAACAAATATTAAAAAATAAATTATTTTTAAATATAATAAATTTATGATAATTGAAAGTTTAAGAATAAAAAAATTGAATAAATATTTAAAGATTAAAAATATATTTTAATCTTAAAAAATAATTAAATCTAGTATCTTCTACTTATATAAATACTTTAATTTAGAGGTATTTTAAGGTATTTTAAAATTTTTTAATAGATTTAATTTAGTATATGAATTTAATTTAGGAGTATTTTGAGAATTTGATGTTATATAACTGGTAATCTGTTTGTCATACCAAACACAGTAATCAATATTACTATAACATTATCTGTGTATACCAAACACAGTAACCAACGTTACTGACAATCCATCAAATGGTAATCTATCTTGTAGGTAATTCATATTATCACTCAGGATTGCTGGTAATGCACCAAACGCAACCTAAGAGTCAAGCCAACTATGATGTTAAATATTAACCACCGAGGTATGAAAATTACATGACTTACTTGATGTAAGACCAGACAAATAAAAGGACTTGCTTGATGATGTAAGAGGGATTACAAACAATCTTTCAACATTATTCACAGAAAGAAGATGGTGGTTTGCTCAAAAAGATTAGTATGTTCAACACCATCTGGCGTACATAACTCCACAATTTTAGTGTAGGACTCAACAGTTTAGACCCCAGTCGTAAGGCTGATATGTCACCTTCAACTGAGTGTTCGCAAGCAACTCTAACAGCTCCTCTGATTTGGCTGGCTCCAGGTAGTTTGCAGCATGCTTCAATACCTCTACCTCATTCTTCCCAAAATCCCCTTTATACCTACATGGTATAAGTTAAATTTAAGCATGTTTGACGGTGAATTACAAGAGACAAGCAGTTATTAGAGCTACGATCTTATCATCATTGTTGGTTTAAAATACCAATAATGATAATACCATAAATTGAGTTTGTACCACTTTATCCACTTAGATAAAAGAAACGCTTTTCTGATTCTGAAAAGAATCTTACCACTGCAAGATCTTGCTGACAGAAGCAATCTTAGCTTCGGTGTCAACAATTAACCCTCCATTCCTCAGAAAATGGCGTGCAGCCTCCATCAGTTCTTTGTCAATGTTTCCTGGTGAGTAGCACCTAAGTGCAGGACCAGATCTGGTACCACATACCAGGGCAAAGTGAACCAATGGTTCTGGATATGGAAGAGCCACCTGATCCATAAAAAAAACCCAGTTATAAATTTAAATGAAAGCCAAAAATGGCTAGTTTTAATGACAATTATAGTCTTGGACTTCGTTAATATCAAACGAAGAATATTATTGAATAAAAATAACATAAAATTCCCATTTAATAGTGCTGATGAACTTTTCTTTAGAAAAAAGGGTGGGATATGACAGGTTCTCTGAATTACATTAAAAACTAAAAGTTTTCTGAATGTGACGGAATATGTTTACATAATGGTGGCAATGCATATTTTGTACGTCACAAGACTGGCATGTGTGTGCACACACGTGTGTGTGAGAGAGAGAGCATGTGGATGAGAATCTTTACACTAGCAAAGCCTCTTGGTGAATTGTTTCTTCATCATCAGATACAACTTCACATGCGAAGGACCTGCCTGATAAGATATCAGTTTCCAAGTGTCAGACAGTCCCTATAATTTTTGTCTTTGACCAGGAGGAACAGATAGTTTGTACCAGACTCCTTTTGAATTCAATCTCTCTGTTCCCAATAGCAAGCCCATCATCATCAACATTATGGGATTAATTTCTGCTTGCACTGAATACTTGGAAGGTCGAAACTTTTAGCATAATACACGTAACAGTAATGGTTTCAACCAGCTTTAATCTATTAAATATTGAGGTCAGTTCATTTAATTCCAGTTTTTCTCTTGATAATGTAAATGCTATATGCGTGGCATATAAATATCAGTTTGCAGATCATGTATGTACAAGTTCATCCTTCATATGGATACATAAATTTTGTATTATAGAATTTATATTTGGTAGCTAGGCATGCATGCATTAGCTTGATGTCCTACTTACAAAATGTGACTTCTCATTGCCCCAAGTAAAGGCAAATTCACACTTCTCATTGCCCCAAGATAATTGTAAATTCACCTTCAGCACCAGCTTCTTTGAGGTGTTGGCGCCAAAGGTTTTAGTTCTTTAGCAAAAGCTTTAGATATATATTACAAGAGGTCCCTTGCATGAAAAATAATGATGCCAGCAAACTGAATTTAATTCCAGACATGCCAGCTGAAATTACAACAACAACAAAATCAAAATTGCATCAGCTATTCATAAACGTTTCACTCTTTTAGTCAAAATCCAGACTTCAAAAGCAGGATTACTCCAAGTGAGGAGCCATACTTCAAAGTGGTATCCAGTCTCTCATTTAGATCCCATCTTAACAGGAAACATACAACTAGAGAAATCCTACCCTCACCAACATGATTATTTAACATGGAAGAAAGACCTACCATTATTACTGCTAAAAACTCTGCTTACAAACAGAAGAAGGGCCTAGCCTCTTGTAGCCTAAGCTCCAGCTGAACCTATCATTAAGCATTCTTAAACTTTCCCACACAGGTTTCTTAATCCTTAAAGCCAAAAAAGTGATATAGGAAAATCCAAGTTACAAGACGGTTGATATCATATACTTCACTATTTATGGGAAATGCTGAAGTAGCCAGCCCTTCTGCATGGGGCCAATGTAAAAAAAAACTCATCCAGATAGAATATGGAGACTTTGTGACAAACTGAACACATGATTGAAAAGTTAGATCCACAACTTGAAACCGAGTTTCATGACTTGAATTGATAAATACTATAAAGCTTTTAAACAACTTGTGGGGAAACCCAAAGCGGATAGCTCTTCTTCTGTGTGGGGCTAATCTAGATACTATTTAGGAACTTCTTAATGTAAGTTGAGAACGATACTGAAAAATTCAACCTGTGACTTGGAAATTAGTCTGATGATTTCATTTGATAAATAGCATAAAGCTTTATAGACCCTTGTTTATGAAAATGGGCCAGTCGTATCATAAATCAATCTTGTGACTCCATTAGTTCATCCTAAAACCAGAGTTTCTATAAATAATGAAGACAATTTCACTGAAAACATTCAATACTCAAATCAGGTCTTTAGCTTTATTAGGAAAAAACTAAATTGATCTGCAGACAAATAATATAATGATAAATAAAAAAACTAATGAATAAATTAACAAAAATATGGACGTGATGTAGTATTGAATATGATATGATAAGGTCACATGCCATGAAGACCGAAGGAGGCTGTGCAAAAGAGAGGTGCTTGAAACCAATGTAACCAGAAAATGGACCCAGACCTCAAGGATTTTATAAAAGCTTGCAATAACACAAGAAGTAACTTTAAACAAGAAATTGGCAAATAAGCTAAGACAACGTTTGATGGTTTACATTCATGGTGTCAAATATAAAATTCTATAACCAAGCAAAAAGCAGACAGAGATGAAACAAATGCCAATTAAACTACAGGATGATTATCCAGTCCTTTTTTTGTTAACAATTTTCAAGCATTATTCAATTAAGAACTTTGATGCAGTCTTATTCATAATGGAAGTGTTCTTTTAATCTTTTTATACCGTTACCATCAAGCCTGATCTCATAATCATCGACTGTAAATTATAGTTTATTTTTCTTAAAGATCATGGAATAATAGCGGAGAAAAAAGAATTTGTTCTTCACTTTCATATTTCACAGGACCCCATTATAATCAAAACATAGTGGCAACTCCTGTGGCATCCCATTATTAGTGTTAGTATCACATTGCTTCATGCAATTCTCTAATCTGCATTTTGCATACCCTGCACATGAATTATAACTAGCTTTAGCTTATTCTTCCACGATCATTGTCAATTTGGTCTAATGTTCAATATAATATTCCACAAAGTATCTATGAAATGCTTGGCCTTATGCTTGTAGTGCTTCATATACTAACGTTCATAACAGAGTCCACCATGCCATGCACATGGGAAAAAATACCAGAAGCATGCATCATCTTATAAGCATACATATGATTACAACTCCTCAAACACATGACCTGTAACAACCCAGAATCTCATCCAAAAAGGATAGCCAAGAAGGAATTATTTGGGCTCCTTGATCTTATATAAGTAACCAAGATCTTCTCAGTATATAATTGATATAGAAGTAAACACTTATTAGCATGGGCTCCCACATGATCTCTTCCAAAATAGTTATATATAATTAATGTTATAATATCCCAAATCCCAATAATTATTGTGCAAATCACTTAAAAAATTATTTATGCATAAGCTCAGCTTAAGGTATTCTTCAAGCATAAAATTCCTTCAACTACATAAACTCATGGGATTCTTGAAACAAATATATATATATATATATATATATATATATATATATATAGGCAATTAGGACAACAAAATAAAAATAACCTTCAAATATCTTTATACTGTTTTTTTTTTGTATTTACTGTTTACACATTTTATTCTCTAATGGTAAACTATGGTTAATGGAGAGGTTGATAAGAGAGAGGTGATTCTTTATCTTGCCTCTTATGTGAGAATTCACAAAGTGATTAAAATGAAAAGTAAAAGAAGTATTGAAGAGACAAATTAAATCAAAAGAAAGGAACAAATAAATTTTATTCGATCTGATCATGCAACCTTGAAATGTCTAATACATATTATTGAAAAAACCAACACACCCTAGAGTGAGTAAGACTTGCTTGAGATGAAACCAGTGAAAGGCCAAGAAAGCCTATCTAGGGCAAGAGCCACTATAATTGTAATTGAGATTGAAAGTCTCCAAATGAAGTCTTCTTGCTGACTTTTATCATAAAAGAGGAAGTTATTTCCAACAATAGCTTCCCAGTACCAGTGCTTGCAGGAAAGTTCTCTCCATGAATATCACCTTGTCCAAAAACTCCCCTAAGTAGTCAACTCCAATAACAAAATATCTATATATAGTCCAAGAGTGACAGGTGGCCAATCATTGTCTCTCCAAGTGTGATGCATATGATATTAACTACAGCTTGGTAGATATAATGTTACTGGTCATTTATTATCATTGATAATGACAACACCACCTCTACAAGGCAACAAGCCCAACAATTGAGTTTTATCTTAGTAACTCATAACCTTGTGGGGTAGATCTTATCATAATAACATGCAAGGTGCAACACTGTGAAGCTCAAGAGTGCAAGCAACATTTATTTTATAAGTTGTAAGGAGGATTTGGCAACTTTTACACATAATGGGAGACACTAAACAAGGTCCGTATTATTATCTCTTATTAAGAAAAGAAAAAATTGTGTTGTTTTCTTTCTTTGAAGATGTTTGTTTTCTCTTATTAAGAAAAGAAAAGAAGGATATAAAACAAATTAACTAGACCTTATACTAATTGACAGGTATGAATTGCCATCAAATATCCTAGTAGAATTTAGCTTCACCTTTGATATCTTTAGATGGTTTTGTTCAAAAGACTACCAACGTGCAATGGTGGTGACGTATGAGTGGTAGAGATACACATGTCACAAACTAATGAAAGACACCAATAGATGGCAGCATGTTGCTCTATTGCATTGACTCAATTGTACCCAATGTTTTGTTCAACTTTAAATCATGGTAACACAAAACACACACACACACACACACACACATAAGAGGCCAAATATACTCATCCAGATAACTGTGAAATTCATACTTATTTTATAAAGCCAACTTCATACTATTTGTTGGTTAAAGAACAATTATTTTGTCATATTCTTATTAGATATATATGTAATTCTTCATTTTCTCCATTGACATAGGTGAAATTTTCTACACAATTTTTACCTCTTCCTCTCTCTGTGTATGT
The DNA here is from genome assembly GCA_900491605.1 of Calamus simplicifolius. Lineage (NCBI taxonomy): Eukaryota > Viridiplantae > Streptophyta > Magnoliopsida > Arecales > Arecaceae > Calamus > Calamus simplicifolius. Next base: position 715,445 of record UESW01003928.1, read on the forward strand.
GCACATGTTTGCAAGGATGCATGCATGCCAATATAAATTTGGAATAGGTCGATATTATTTTTTTTTCATATCTCGAAGGTTTAAATTAACAAAAGAAAGAAAAGAACTATATTTTTAAAATATTGAGAGTAGCCACAACTTTTTTATTTAAAAAGACAGACGGAAAGAAGATTGCTATTCACCTTGAAGCGTTTGTCTCTTGGACCAAATGGTTTGATGAGATTATATGGCGGCCGTTGATTTCCTCGTAAGATACCATTGTGAATAGCTGATAGCGAATAGGTGCACCCACCAACAACATACTTAAAATCACCAAGAAACTTTCTCCTATCCAAAGCTCCAGTAGGATAACCCCATGTCAATATTGCATGGATGGCCATCATGTTATAAAGGTTTATGAAGAAAGCCAGCCTTTCTTCCCGTGACAAGCCATTCAGGTTTACTCTTTGAAGCTCCTCTATTATTCTCAAGTACCTTCAGAACATGCAACAAAAAGAATCATAAACATACAATTAGTTATGTCAAGTTCTAGCTTAACTATGCATTTTCTATAAATGTACAGATGCCAAAAGAAGCTTAAAAAGAAAAAAAAATGAAAAGGAAAGAAGGAAACTACAGGCCTATTTTACATTATTTTTATTTCTTGTTTTCTATTTTTTAAAATAAAATCGTAGAAACCAAACTAAAAAACATGTTGATGCTAATATTTTTATTTTCTATTTTTTGAAAGTCACTTTATTATTTTTTTAAAAGATAGAAGTTGTTTTCAATACTTTCAATAAGAAACTTATACTTTTTATTATCATCGCAATCATCACTTCTACTATTGTCATCAACCCCATCCATGTTGCCACTTTTATCACCACTGCTATCATCGCTGCCTTCACCACATAACTGACACCCCTCTAACTATCATTATCACCACCGACTCCACTACAACATCCTCACCCTTGTCATCGCTTCCGCTACATTGTTGGTGCCCCAACCACCAACTCCACTATATTGTCATCGGTGCACTAACACTATCAGCATTTCTACCACCTTCGTCATGATTAGCATCATCTCCATCATCATCGCTATATTTATGTTTTTAAATATAATTGATTGTATTAAAAATTTTCGTACATTTAAATATGTAGAAACATGACAAATAAATTTACACTTTTTTGTTTATGAAACTCTACTTAACTCGACTCAACTAAGCCTTTTCCCAACTACAAGGGGTCGGCTATTTTTTTTTGTTTCTGAAATTAACAAAAAAAATGAAAGGATGTCAAATTGTCATGGGGTGTTTCTTCCTCATTCACTCATGCAGCACCTCAGTACACACTACACACCAAGGCTAGCCCTCCAAATTCCTTCTCTTGGATATGCTTATAAACATGCAACAATCCAACCATCTGGCAAAATTGCACCTCCATGCCCTGCCTGAAGACTCTATCATACTGAACATATGCAACACCTTCAAGTGTCCACAAACAATCCAACCCCCTGGGGCAACTGCAATACTAAAGCACACCTCCATCTAACAGCTTAGACTCCTCCAAAGAGAGCTCTACAATCAGGAACCTCTATATTAAATCCATGACTTTGTCCCACAAGTACTGCTCACGCAAATAATGAACTGCCCAACAAAGTACTTCCATGCCGCAACATATATAATATGTCATCAATCTGCAAACCACCATGTTGCCCTTCAAGAATACACAAACCAAACCCATATGGCACAACCATGCAATGCCACTGAATTGCATGGGACTTAGGTAAATCATCCTTTTGTATTGCTTGACCAAACGACCAAGCTAACATACCTCGAAGCTACATTTGATCAGGCTTAGCTCTCCCGTTTACTACTGTCCAAGCATTCTTGCAAACACGTGCCACGATCTCGATCTTGCATCTTCGCATGCCTTTCCCTTGTGGCCATACCACCTGACAATATTCATAGCCTATTTGCACCTTGCTGCACTCTACCATTGCACCAAATATCCATGGCCATATCGCCCAACATCTTTTGTCCATGTCTTGCTCCCACAACATTGTGCATTGCCACTGCATTGGCATGCAAGTATGCCCATCAAGTAAATATATATCACCAGCAATCATTATGCCACATTGTCCTCTCTTCGACACAACCCACTTGGCCATCCTTGATCCTTAACCCAACTTCAAGGCATATATTTCAACGACTCCTGTGGATCGCTGTGAGACGTTGTCCTGCAAGGTTAAGAAGACTTGACCATCTAGGTTGGGCCACACCTTTGTCCAACTAGTCCCCAACTGCCACTTCACTTGACTATAAAGATCAAGAGGTATGACCTCAAGGGTGAACCCTCCCTGTAATGTGGCTAGTTGACCAACCAAGCATTGCCCTAAATTCTACCAAGCGAGACCTGTCTCGCACCACCTTGCCTCACAATTGTGACATGGCGGACTCGTGTCCTAAAAGAGTTGGGGTCATGTCCAAAGCATCGTGGTCCTCAAATTCTTGAGGAATTCTCAAGCCTCCACATGTTCGAGATGTCAACCATCATGCCCAAAATTAAGCTCCATGAGGCCCTCAATACCATGCCATGGCTCTCCTACAACATGGCTATCCTTTGCTTCCTCAAAATGCCCTAATAGAGTATCTAGCTAATCACCATCCCCGAGGTTCCAAGTATCAAGAAGCATTGCGATTTTTGGACAATGTAAAACCCTTCAGAGCACCATGTCAAACCCTCTGCAAACCATGCCACTTCCATATTAACACCCCTTACGGCAAGCCCACGACCACAGCCATGATAGAATAGCAACTGAGATTTTCTCTATACAAAATGCAATGAAAGATGTAGCACTTTGCATGCAAGTCATTAGTGTTAACATGAATAGTAAATCAATGCATATGCCATCACCTTTCAAGGAAGCTTCTCTAAACACAGTTTGAAATTCAATTATGCAAACTAGCCAAAAAAATAAATGTGCAATCCTTCCATTGTCCACAAAGATTCTAGTTTATGACTACTAACCTTTTGAACTCTTCAGAACCATAAATGCCTCTGTAGTCAACATGTCGGCCATCTTCAGATGCATAAGCTTCAAAAATTGCATATGAAAGAAACCTTAACCTCGATGCTATTTCAGTGAGAGGCTTAGGTTTTACATCAATTGTACCCCTAGGGATGTTGAAGCACTGAGTCATGACAATAGGATCATGCTCCAAGAATCGATACAAGTGGTTTCCGTCTTCAAATATATTCTCACTGCAGTGGTGATATTATGTAACGGATGAACAATTTTTTGGAAGAAAAAGAAAAAGAAAGGATACATATAAATCACCCTCATCATAGAAAGATAAAATAAATGATCCACCAAGTAATCAACAATTTGGGATAGGATAATAGTGGACATTATTAAGCAATATGATTTCAGAATACTTACTTCATAACATGCTGGAAAAAGTTTTGCCCAACAAGTTTTCTTGCAAATTCCACTGCCTGCATTTAAAATGAAAAAGGAACAAAGAAGATGATAAATTTACTAATATGAAAGCATCACAATAGCATATCCCAAATTTTCTCAAAGACAATGATAATTCGAAATTGGCAATTCTTTATAATAAATCTGGCAGTAGAAGAGCTAGAAAATTCATTAAATTTCAACGATGAGACATGACCTTTTGAAATAGGCTAAGCTGCTAAGGCCTCGGGTAAAAGAAAGACTTAGTTCATGATCTATACCATAGGAAAGAGACATTTTCAACATGGTTGCTATTCCTTCACTGGAAAAAAATGCCACAGTACATTTCATTACAGAAAGTATGCATCATTTGATGCTACAACTGATGTGAAGCATATTTCAGTGTATGCTATAATCGAATTAGTAAGATATTCTTCTCAGACTAGCATGCGGCATATGATTAACAACAATGATTTCATGAGCAGAAAGACCACTTCAGTTTTCAAAGAAAAATTAACTAAAAATAATGCATAGTTAAAATCTAGTTCCTGAAAAGAACAATTAATCATGTCATTATACTGACTCTTCATTCAGAAGAAAGAAACGACAGAATAAATATTACGCGACTAACCTCTTCTCGCTCGAAATACTGATCCTCTGACAAGAAATCCACAGCCTCACACCCAAGAAAGCAATTGCTAAACCTTCGCATTTTATAGAACCTATCCCTAGGGATAATTGATTCTTTCATCTTTCTAACAACAGAAGCCAACTCATCAACCTTCCCACTTCCAGACTCATCATCTTCGCCAGGCAATGGTGGCAAAGGAGCGGCAGGTGAGGGTTCCTCAGTGAAAAGATTATTAATCTTCTCATCAAGCTTTCCAGACTCATCCATGGCCTTCAGTTCACTGAGCCCCCCAACAAGAAAATCATTAAAGTACACCTGAGGAACAGCTGAAGATCCAGTATTTTTCTCCAACTCCATCTTCCTGCCTGGGAAGATATCAATATTGATTTCAACATATTTGAGCCTCTTCTGGTGCATGAATAACCTAACAATTTTGCAATCCTGACAACCTAACCTTGTATATATTATAATTCTTCCCTTCATAACTTGTTCTTCAGCTAAGCCTTCAACTTGGACATGGTCTAACTGCTGAGGCTTGCTTTGAATATCTGATTCACGTCCAATCTTGATATAGTTCAGAGGATTCCATGCAGATCGTTCCCCAGCCTTCTGTGAGACCTCTTTTAGTTTGGGATCCAAGCTAGCATCATTTTCCTCACTGCTGCCTTTTGTTAAATTATCATTCTTCTCATCCCCATCAGGAATCCCATCCTCGTCCTTTCTGCCAGAAAGACGGCGAAGAACAGTTGAAACTGCAACTGCTCCCTTCTCCTTAACAAAGTTTTTCAGTGCAACAGCTTTTTCAGGCCAGGCCTGTGCTTCTGGATCAAGTTCTAAAGACTGAACCGATAGACTCCTGGTTGCTTCCAGTTCAGGAACCTCTGTTCCATCAAAAACAGGATCTTCTTCCTTCTCTTCAGCAAGAACTTCCTCTGTTCTCTGGCTTGTTTCTTTTGAATCCTCAGAATCCAAAACCCTACTTTCATTCTCTTGCAACTTCAAGCCTTCAGCTTGGCTTTCACTTTCAAGAACCTGCTGTTTCAAGACTTCACCTTGATTTTCATTTTCAAGCACATGCTGTTTGGAGACTTCCCCTTCCTTTTCATGCTGAACCTTTGGAGATTCCTCATAAAAATTTAAAGATTTTAGTTCACTTGACAATCCCCCTTCACCTTTACCAAGGGGATCAAGGATGTCTTGTGGGGCATTATCTGAAACTATCACACTGGCTGAATTCTTCACAACTTCATTTCCACTTTCCATTGTAGCAAAGTATATGCAAGAATAAACAGTGTTCTAGATAATAGCCTTTCAATATTTGATTCTTATTGGTCTTCAAAGGACAAGACTGTAACAACACAAGTTTATACACTTAGATGTATATGACAAAGACAAAGCACCATCGTGATTCAAAATTCCCACATGGCATGCAAGCATTTGCATGCTTAAATTCATCATTCAGTCAATGAACATAGATAAGGAAAATTAAAGAAACATATAATGGAAATTTTTCCTAAAAAATACGCAGAATTAATCCGTGGATCCATGCAGTCAGATACACTTATTCTATAACAAAAATTTTGTTTTCACCTAGTCCAGTTGAACAATTACGATCATCAAAACAGTGTATCCGAACAAAAGATGCTAAAAGAGACAAAACAGATCTCTTAGAACCCTAAACCACTATGTCCACATTATCCTTTTAATCTTTAATCGAAAGCTTCCAGACTGAGAGCTAAAACGAAAAAGTCTAAAATCCTGCTTGGATTAACTTCCACAACGACTCATAGGCAGAGATAACATCAGATATAAAACCCTAGCCAATGCAGCAAAACGCTCCAGAATACAAACAAACAGATATCCAGTGTTTCGTTACTCAAATCGGAAATGGAAATCAGGAAATGAACCTGGACACCAAAAGAAATCCCGAGATCGCACCAAATGGATCAGAAAGGCGTCCTTTAGGGCATTCGGACCAAGATCTCACAGTAAAAGGGCAAACAAATCTCGAAAAAAAATGGCGAGGAAATCGGAGAGGTCGAGCGGTGGAGTTGAAATGACGGCGGATTCAAAGAATACAAAGGGGAGAAGAGATAGAGAGAGAGAGAGAGAGAGATTTACGTAGAATCCAAGAGAGAGAGATTTACAAGAGGAGGGGATCGGGAGGAAGAGCTTAGAGAGAAGAGAATCCAAGAAGGAGAGAAGATCTTCGAAGACTGGGTCCGAAAGCGGGAACGGCGGGCGAGAAACGCATGGGAGTCACGCGACGGGCCCCCGAACCCTTGACTTGAGTTTATTTATTGGTAGACCATCGCACGGCTCCATGCGATGCACGCAAGGGTTTGAGATTCGTCTTTCCTAAGCACGACTATTAAAGTGCTGCGTGGGAGTTGCTCGGCACTGTGTTTTGGTGGACTTTTCTGCTGGGGGGCGGAGGGAACCGTATTTGGATTCGGAGATCCAGCCATTTGGAAACGCTCGGAGCCGCAGCCGAGCGAGATCGCGTCGCATGAATTCACGTTATCGTTTATTATTAATATTGTTCCAGTTATATATATATATATATATAAAATTGATTCAAGCTTCAATAATCTATATAAACTTTTTATATGAACGTAATATTATGTTATTTAAAACACATGATAGTTCAATATAACATATCAAATTATATAAATATATTTTCATAGTACTTAAAAGTATATGACAGTTAAATAGAATAGTTTAAATTATATGAATATAATTTTATAGTGTTTGAACCAAAATAGTAACCAATATTTTGTCCTCGTTTATAAATCAAAGAGTGTGCGTGCGTGCATGCGTGCAACTTTGTAAATTCTGAAAACCATAATTTATTATCATTTTGGTTGAGATCTTAATAAGGATGGAAATCAAGTCTTTGACTTGGAGGTAATTGGCTGCCAAGTATATGGTCAGACTTCACGTGTAAACTTTGCTTTGAGATTTAAATCTAAATCTACTAGCGTTTGGTAGGGTTAGGAAGGCATAGGCTAAGGCAACCCCTGATTTCTGAAGCATGTGGATAACTAACATGCCGTGAATCTAGAAGGCACTGGAAAGCTGCCACCGATTAAGCCGATCCTTTTTGTCCTGCACGGAGTCCCCCCAAGGAAATTTTGTGGAAGGAAAAAGTCTTTGTGCACAAGGCGTGCGATGGTTGGCCACGCACTTATGTTATCATGCATGCAATATATGCTATAGTCCATTAGGTTGCCATATGCGTGATAACATGAGCACATGATCTCAGAGACCGATGCATAAAGACTATTTCTTGCAAAAGATTCTAAGTTCCGGTTGAAATTTGGAATTTGGCATCCACTACCTGTTCCCTCTGGAGAATGATCTCATCCTCCTCTCCTCCAGTCACGGGAAAGGCTGCGAGTGGGATTGGACCAAGAAAATTCGATTGATGAAAATGCTGACGCAATTAGATTTTGATTTAGTGGCTACATAACCACTCCTATTCACTTAAAATTAGGACGAGTGGGATTGAAATAATTATTCTACCAATGTAATGAATCTATAAGATTTTTATATAATCTAATCATACTTTGTACCTGATGGGGCCAGTTGACTCCATGGGTAATAAAAACAGCAAATTTTTAGGTTATTTTCCTAAGTGGCCTTTCTTCTTGAATGGCCATTCTATATGGCCTTTCTTTTTAACAGCAATCCTAAATGGCAATGACCTAGAGAGCATTTAATGGAATGAAGCATTCAATAGTCAAGTCACGAAAGAAAGCCTTTCTTCTTAGTCGGCAATGATCTAAATAGCATTTAATGGAATGAAGCATTCAATAGTTAAAGTCACTGAAAGAAATCCTAAGCAGCCTTTCTTTTTGAACGCAATCCTAGCGGCAATGACCTACAAAGCATTTAATGGAACAGAGCATTTAATGGTGCAGAAACGGAAGGAAATCCTAGGCAGCCTTTCTTCTTGAGCGGTGGCAATAACTTATAGCATTTAATGGAATGGAGCATTCAATAGTCAAGTCACATAAGGAAATCCTAGCATTTAATGGAATGGAGCATTCAATAGTCAAGTCACGGAAGGAAATCCTAAGTGGCCTTTCTTCCTAGATGGCAATCCTAGGCAGTCTTTCTTCTTAGGTGGCCTTTTCTTCTTCTTAGACGATTTTGACTCCCGCATTTATGTGCCAGAGCATTTATGGTCTTAGGCCATGTACATTAAGGCATTTATGGCTACCAGCTATACGTTGGCTAGTCAGAGCATTTATGGTCTTATAAAGGCCACGTACATTAAAGCATTTATGGCTGCCACATTGGCTACTTGGTCCCATGTACACGTTGGCTACTTGGTCCCATGCGTAAGAAAAGATGGCGTAAGGAAGCCACCACGAGGGGTTCTCGACTCCACGCCTCACGGAAGTCTTTGACGGCATTTTCTCCTCAGCGGCCTTTTCCAGCTTTCATCCTCGATGGCTCCTAGCTGTCCCACTCTAGACCGCAGCAACCCGACTCCCGACAAGCGAGGAGGAATACAAGCATAAGAACCTGCTTGCGTGGAGCCCGCATGTCTGGCTCCACCATTGTCCGTGCATGCACAGGGAAGTGTACAGGATAGACAACAGACTAGTACCACCCACCTCTGACGGGACAGCGCCTATAGTTCTGACATGCCACTAAGAAGAAGCATCTTCACAAAAGCTTTGACAAGTGGCAGCACCTCAGGTCTCGAAGATATTAAACCTAACATTCCATCCACAAAAGTCATCAGTCATTATGACACCCCAACCACTCAGACCATATGAGTCCCAAAAGTCATGGTCCATCATGAGGCTCCACGTGACTCATCCCTTCACAGATATTAAACCTGACATTCCATCCACAAAAGTCATCAGTCATCATGACACCCCAACCATTCAGACCAAATGAGTCCCAAAAGTCACAGTCTATCATGAGGCTCCACGTGACTCATCCCTTCACTGAAAAACAAGGCTCCAAGCTTCTCAGGTAAGCCAAACAGAGTACAAAGATAAATAAATTGGTAAGAGGGACCTTCGACCAGGTAACTCCATGAATCACAATAACACACGCTCATTTCTTGCTCATAGGAAGCTCTTCTCTGAGCCTCTCCCTCTTTCTTTTTCGAGCTTCCTTAGGCTCACGGCTGTTACCCAGAGCACTAACTTGAGCGTCGAAGGGTCCCCACCGGAATCTTCGGTCCCCAGAACTTTTTGCAGGCAAAGAAGGTGAAGGAAGAACCCTGATACTTTCCTGGAGTGATGCCTGACGCTCAAGGATGCCAGCTCAAAGTGACTGGGCATCAACAGATTGGCGCGCCAGGTAGGGGGGCATCCTCATCCCCCTTTGATCAAAATGGTGGATCAAAAAGATGGTGATGACAAGAATCCAACAAGTTCACGCCATTATGCTAGGGGGCAACCTCCGCGAGCTGAGCAGCAGAAGGCTACCCTCTCTGCTCCTCCTTCACCACCAACCTCATCTACTCTAGCTAACCAACTGGCCATCCTCAATCAGTAAGTTCAAACTTTGATTGCAGCAGTTCATGAGCTGCAGGAGAAACGCTCGGTGGCCACTCAGCAGCAGTCCAAGCCTCTCACCTTGCTTGTGATAACTACACTAGTCAGCCAACAATTTACCCAAGGGAGATCTCCTCAAAGAGAGGCTGATTGCCATCATGGTTCACCTAAGCACCTTGAAGCCCCCTAAATGAAGGCATCAGTGGCAAAGTGATTCCCAGGATGGGCAAACTTGAGGTATTATCCATGGTGGAAGATGAGGACAAAGGGCTTTGACTATTGACTCCACCTGCCTTCTCTCTGCCTCTCTCTCTTCTTCCTATTGCACCCAAAAGACAAACCGAGCCCAGGCCCTCCTACGGATTTTGTTCTAGCTGCTTTCAGAGTTCAGCACTGAGGGCGACCAATCTCTTCAAGGAAAAAGCTCTTCAGCCTTTAATCGATAACGACATCAAACACGATGCAAAGACAAAAAGCTACGAAAGCTAAGTGCACTACACTTTGAAAAAAAAAAAAAGAGTCTCTTTTCATTCAACTTCTCAAAAATCACTCGGGCCGGCCGAGCAACCCTTGGTAGTTTCTCGGTGGCTCCACGATTATAAGGACACCCCCAGATCGGCGCGAGAAACCTCTGAGGTGGTTCAAGTCCTATGGTCTCGGCGGCCCCAAGTCAAACTCCCAGGCCAGCCGAGCAACCCCCGAGGTATTTTCAAAATGACCTTAGTGGCCCCGCGATCATAAGGATACCCCCGGACCGGCGTGAGAAACCTCGAGGTGGTTCAAATCCTGTGGTCTCGGTGGCCCCGAGTCAACGCCTGGCCGGCTGCGAAACCCCAAAGGCGGTTTTATTTTGGCCCCAATGACCTTATATCTGCCCTAGTGGCCTTATACATGCCTCAGCGGTATCATTATAACCTCAATGGTTTTATTGCAGCCCCAAGTCAGCTCACAGCAGGAGAGATCAACCCCAGCTCATAGTTGACGGGCATTCATTTTCGAACTCCACATTGGATGAGGATTGCTAGCTACCTTCAGCAAGTCAAAGAGAGCAAAGTGTGGGGGGCATTGATGGGGCCAGTTGACCCCATAGGCAATAAAAATAGCAAATTTTTAAGCGATTTTTTTTAGGCGGCCTTTCTTCTTGAGTGGCCATCTTAGGCAGCCTTTCTTTGCACTCCTAGGCGGCAATGACCTTAAGAGCATTTAATGGAACGGAGCATTCAATAATCAAGTCACGAAAGGAAATCCTAAACGGCCTTTTTTCTTGAGCCGCAAAGGCTCCAATGACCTAGAAAGCATTTAATGAAATGGAGCAATTCAATAGTCAAGTTGAAGGAAATCTTAAATGACCTTTCTTCCTAAGTGCCTACAGATCATTTAATGGTGCAGAAACAGAAGGAAATCTTAAGAAGCCTTTCTTCTTGAACAGCCATCTTAGGTGGCCTTTCTTCTTGAGCGACAATCCTAAGGGGCAATGACCTAGAGAGCAGCATTCAATAGTCAAGTCACACGGAAAGAAATCTTAAGCGGGCTTTCTTCTTAAGCGGCAATCTTAGACGGCAATGACTTTGGAGAGCATTTAATGTAATGGAGCATTCAATAGTCAAGTCACGGAAATGACTTTTTTCTTGAGCAGCCATCTTAGGCGGCCTTTCTAGGCGGCTTTGGTTTCGAATTTCCAATTCCACCGCAAAGATGGCTCCCTTCCGCATTTATGTGCCAGAGCATTTATGGTCTTATAAAGGCATTAAGGCATTTATGGGGCTAATTGGTCCCATGTACACGTTGGCTACTTGGTTCCATGTGTGAGAAAAGATGGCGTAAGGAAGCCATGACTAGGGGTTCTCGACTCCACGCCTCATGGAAGTCCTCGATTGCCTTTTCTCCTTAGCGGCCTTTTCAAGCTTCCATCCTCGATGGCTCCTAGCTGTCCCACTCTAAACCGCGACAACCCGACTCCCGACAAGCGAGGAGGATTACGAGCATAAGAACCTGCTTGCGTGGAGCCCACATGTCTGGCTCCATCATTGTCAGTGCACGCACAGGGAAGTGTACAAGATAGACAACAGACGGGCACCACCCACCTCTGACAGGATAACGCCTGTAGTTCTGACATGCCACTAAGAAGAAGCATCTTCACAAAGCTTTGACAAGTGGCAGCACCTCAGGTCTTGCAGATATTAAACCTGACATTCCATCCACAAAAGTTATCAGTCATCATGACACCCTAACCACTCAGACCAGATGAGTCCCAAAAGTCATGGTCCATCATGAGGTTCCACGTGACTCATCCCTTCACATATATTAAACCTGACATTCCATCCACAAAAGTCATCAGTCATCATGACACTCCAACCATTCAGACCAGATGAGTCCCAAAAGTCACAGTCCATCACGAGGCTCTACGTGACTCATCCCTTCATTAAAGGACAAGGCTCCAAGCTTCTCAGGCAAGCCACACATAGTACAAAGATAAATAAATTGGGTAAGAGGGATCTCTGACCAGATAACTCCATAAATCACAATAACACACGCTCATTTCTTGCTCATAGGGAGCTCTTCTTTGAGCCTCTCCCTTTTTCTTTTTCGAGCTTCCTCAGGCTTACGGCCGTTGTCCAGAGCGCTAACTTGAGCGTCAAGGGTCCCCATCAGAATCTTCGGTTTTCAAAACTTTTTGCAGGCAGAGAAGGCGAAGGAAGAACCCTAATACTTCCTTGGAGTGACGCCTGACGCTCAAGAACGCCAGCTCAAAGTGACCGAGCATCAACCGTACCATTATATTATTATAGCATAGATATATATATAAATAAAATTACATGTTTACTACATTTTTTCTGATTCATAATTGTTGTATTTAAATACCTCTTATTAATATAAATTATCAGTAGTCTTTCTTTGTGCATATTACCTTTAAATACTAATTACAAAGGATTTGGGCATGATACCGTGAGAGAAAATAAAGATAATTTTATAGATATTCTGTGTAATTAATATAAAGATGAAAAGTTTGTTAAAATCAGTGATGAGTCTCAAAATACCTTTTTATTTTTTTATTATTAAAAATTAATTGTTACTTTGAAAATTTTAAATGAGTGCCTATTAATCATATATAATAGTGCATTATAATTTGATAATAATTAAATATTAAGGATAAAGCATAGCCTCAAAAATATGTATAGAGAGTTAAATTTAGTTATATTTGAATATAGTAAAGATTAAATTAAGTTATTTTTTTATTTTTGATTCATATGAATTATAAATATCAAAGATGAAAAATATAACATAATTTCAAAATGCATATGACTCTTAACATGAAAAGAATAGGATATTCAAATATAGTCAAAACTAATCCATATATATATATATATATATATATATATATATATATAAAGAAAGGGAATAGAGTTGTCTATTCGAATATAGTTGGATGGATGATCAGATTTTTGATTTGATTGCATTCAAATAAAATTAAGTATAACTCTCATCCATCTTTTTATTCTTATACTTTAAAATTAATCTTTTATTATTATTATTATTATTATTATTATAAAGAGCCAAAGTCCAACTGAAGATCTACCGCCGATGCTGATATCTGCCACCCTCTCAACCCGTACCCCAAAATCCATCGTTTCCGTCTTCCCTAGTGATTTTATTCCACCATTCCTAACGAAAGAGAGATATAAGAGCCATTAAGAGGATTTCCCACAAAAGTTTCCTCGAAACCCAATCTTTTCCTGCCAAGAATCCCTCCTTTTCCATCGAAATTGAAGTAATTCGCAGTCCCCTATGCTCTGTTCAAGACCCGAGTTCTAATTTTCCGAACGCTTCCCTGTTTCTCGACTGGATCTCAAAACCCTTTCTTCACTCCTTACCTCGTGTTCGGATTTGATGGAGGTTAAATGTCTGCATGTGGTTGGACTTCGGTATTCAGTAGCTATGCAAACCACAACCTGATGCTGTGCATACGTCAGATTCCATTGATTGCTTCATGCGAGGAAGTTGTTTGATAGAATGCCTGAACGAAATGTTGTTTCGTGGATGGTGATGCTTAATTTGCATCTGAATGTAGATCCGGATAAATCTAATGCATTCTTATGATAAACATCTGATCTCAATTTTGCTTTTTGCATAAATCTTAATGACTTATGAAAATGTAATATTTCAAGTGAAAATACTTGCATTACCAGAATATATGCTAGAAGTATTATGACAAGCATTATTATTCATTTTCCTATAAAAATATACAAACTATCTGATCCCTGTTTCTATCTCCTAAACCCCCATTTAGATTCAAGGGATGGAAATTGGTTTATAGAATCATTTACGCTGTGTCTGGCGCGGATTGGACCGGATATAAAATTATCCAAAGACTTTACCATTTCAGCGGTATCATACATCTAAAATCGATAAATCAACCCTCTTCCATATGTTTGTTGGGCCTATGGTGCTATCAAGGCTCAGGGGGCTAATTTGTATTGGGCTGAATTTGAGTCCAAGGGTTGAGATTAAATCAAGTCATGGATGCACTTGAAAATTAGCTTAATCTTATTGGGTTAGTCAATAAGAGTTTTTGTTGAGTCTGGGTCTGATCCACTTCGTGGATGTATTTAAACTCTAGTTCTAGGGTTTGAAGGAATAGAGAACAGACTCTTTTCTTCCAATCCTTTTTCTCATCGTAGGGCGGAAGCCCTATCTTCTCCATCTCTTTTTCCTCCTCCTCCCTACCCTTCATCCTCTTCTAGCAACGTGAAGATCCAGCTTTGTCTACAGGATCCAGAGCGTCGAGGCTTCGTCCAAGAAGTGGCTTCCAGCGGGTGGCTTCATGATCCGCTAAGAACCAGATTCGCATGTGGCTTGCTGATACATCATGATCCATTAGGAGTCATCGAGCGTCTTCCCAGGTTTCAATATCACATGAAGGAAGGAAGAAGCCGTGCGTTGTGTGGAGGAGAAGAAGCAGCCAGGTTCCAAAATCGCGTGGAAGGAAGGTGAAGAGGACGTCCACATCCTCATGTACGTGACGGAAGCGTACGCGTGAGGATTCCATGGTTCTTTAGAAATTTTGGAAGTAAGAAAGTAGAAGAATTAATTGGGAATTAATTCCGAAGACGAGGACTCTCTTCATGGAAGGAATTACGAATTAATTTCAACGTGGGAGGAATTAATTCCAGCAAAGAAGAAAATCAAGAATAGAAAAAAATTTATTTATTAAATAAATATTTAGAAATTAAGGAGCTGTGGAGTTTTGAATATGGGATCAAAGGGTTCAATGGCAGATGCATTATCCCAATCTGATTATTGGTAACAAAAGGTGGAAAGCCCAGGGTACTTCTTCAGCGAGGTTGATCCCACTACTGTTCATCAAGACTAAACCCCAACAATTGGTATCAGAGCCTGGTTCAGGAACAAGAAAAAGTTGTTTGAAGATCTTAAAGGGTTGAAACAATTTCAACAAGGTCCGTCAAAGTACTTTTTAATTTTTTAAAATTTATTTTTGTGCTATTTTGTTTTGGTTGAGATCTCGCCATGGGTAGTAGCATAAAAATAGATTTTGAAAAGTTTGATGGGAAGAGAAGTTTCTCCATGTGAAAAGTCCTGACAGAGGACCTTCTTGTGCAACAGGGTTTAGATCTGGCTTTGGAGGAAAGACCAGATGGGATGACAGATAAGCAGTGGATGTTGTTGGAAAAGAAGGCATGTTCAATGATCTGGCAGATTCAGTCCTTTATTCAGTGCTGGAGAAGAAGACCCCGAAGGGACTCTGATCGAAGTTGCAAGCTCTCTACATAGGGAAGAACATGTGCAACAAGTTGATGTTGAAGAAGCACCTCTACAGCCTTTGGATGTTAGAAGGTGGAGATGTGCTAGGCCACATCCAGGTGTTCAACCAGGTGAGCAATGAATTGTTGAATGTCGGGGTCAAGATGAAGGAGGAAGATAAGGCACTTTTGCTATTGTGTTCGCTGCCCATATCACATAACTCATTGGTCACGACGATGCTCTACGGAAATGAGATTTTATTCTATGAAGATATTGTCTCGGTACTTCGAACAAATGAGCAAAGGGAGAGGATGACTAAGGAAGCTGTTCCCCAAGAGGGTCTTCAGTTGGGAAAAGGTCAGGCAGAGGCAAGGACAGCAGTAGGCCCAGGGGATGGTTACAGTTCAGGAAGGCTAAGTGCTACAAGTGTGGTAAAGTAGGACATTTTAAAAGGGATTGTCCTAAGTGAAAAAAGGAAGAAAAGGGAGGATATGAATTTGTGAGTACAGTTGCAGGACAGAAGGTGGAGGATGATCTATTGATGGTATCAAATGGTCACAGACACAGCACAGAGATGTGGACCTTGGATTCAGCATGTTCTCATCATTACACTCCTAATCGATCATGGTTCAGTACTTACACAGAGGTTGATGAGGGGTGTGTGACTCTTGGAAATGATCACCCTTGCAAGGTGGCAGAGATTGACACAGTGAGGGTGAGGATGTTTGATGGCATGGTGCACACTCTTACCAGCATGAAGCATGTCTCAAAACTCAAGAAGAATCTGGTGTGACTGGGGTACTTGGAGCAGACAAGATACAGCTTCTGTAGTCATGCTAGGAGTGGAGTTTTGAACATCTCTAATGGAGCTATGGTGGTGATGAGAGGAAGAAGGCTGGAGAACAACTTATACAGGTTGGAGGGCTATGTGGTGACAGGAAAAATCTGAGGCAGCAGCTGTGGAACAGGATTCTTGGGATGTATACAGGATGTGGTATTACCGCCTAGGCCACATGGGAGACAAGGGATGAAAGAACTGAGCAAGAGAGGACTACTTCTGGACATGAGTGGTGGAGTCATGGAGATATGTGAGCCATGTCAGATAGAGAAGCAGAGGAGTATGCAGTTCTTGGTTAGCACAGCTAGGAGTGCAGAACCCTGGAGTTGGTACACATAGATGTCTGGGGACCAGCCCTAATTTCTGCAAGGAATGGGGCTAGATACTTCTTTACCTTAATAGATGATTTCTCAGGAAAGCAGTGGATCTACTTCATGAAGGAGAAATCAGAGGTCTTCACCAAGTTTAAAATCTGAAAGGCTGAGGTGGAGAAGGAGCAGGATAGGAGTGTGAAGTATCTGAGGTCAGACAGTGGCGGAGAATACACCAGCAGGGTGTTTCAGAGATTTTGTGAGGAGTGGGATATCAAAAGATACTTTTCGGTAATGAAAATTTCTCAACAGAAAGGGGTGGCTGAGAGGATAAACAGAACACTGTTGAAAAAAGCAAGGTACTTGAGGATGCAGGCAGGGCTTCCAAAGATATTCTGGGTTGACATAGTAGGTGCAGCTAGCTACTTGGTCAATCGGTCACCGCACACCATGTTGGATGGAGGCATTCCAGAGGAGATATGGTCTGGAGGAAAGATAAGCTTGAACCATCTGAGGGTGTTTGAATGCACGGCATATGTACATATTGGTGCTGGGGAGTGGAGTAAGTTGGACGTCAGGTCTAAAAAGATGGTGTTCTTGGGTTACCCTAATGGAATCAAGGGGTATCGACTGTGGGATCCCTTGGAGAAGAAGGTTGTCATCAGCAGGGATGTGACCTTCGATGAGAGCTCGATTCTTCAAAGCAGAGATGGTACAGATACACAGCATGGACTATAGGAGGTAGAACACGGTAACACTAGTTAGATGACCTCCTGCATAATCATGTCATTTGCTAGTGGACCAGAAGGATTTGAGATTCAGGTGAAGAGGACTAGCAGAAGGGTCAGAAGCTAGGAAGTTCAGCATGATGCAGCTGAGCAGAGGACTCAGAAGGATGTAGCTGGGCAGCAGACTGATACTGGGATTGCATTGCACATGCCTAGAAGGAACGTGCAACCACCAATTCAATACGGCTTCAAGGATTCAGTGTCATATGCCCTGGTGACAGCGAATGAAGACCCTTACACTTATCAGAAGGCTATGGAGAGTCAGGATAGAGATAGGTGGGTCCAGGCTATGGCAAGAGATGCAGGCTATGGCAGAGGAGATGCAGTCTCTCCATAGGACTGGCACGTGACAAGTGGTTCAGTTGCCACAAGGAAAGAAACACATTGATTGCAAATAGGTTATCATCGCAAGAAAGGGCCTTTAGAGAAAGAAGGTATCAGGTACAAGGCAGGACTAGTGGCCAGAGGATACTTTCGGAAGGAGTGCTTCGACTACAGAGAGCTGGTAGAAGAAGGTGGAGTGGAGTTGGTGAAGATACACACCAAGAAGAATCCAGCAATGCATTAACCAAGGTTCTTTCACGGGATAGCTTTCGTAGGATTGCAGCTGATGGATACGACCGATGTGCTGAGGCCTTGAAAGCACCAGGTGAAGATTGTTGGGCTTGGTGTGGTGCTATCAAGGCCTAGGGGGGCTAACTTGTATTGGGCTGGGTTTGAGTCCAAGGGTTGAGATTAAATCAAGTCACGGGGTGTACACTGGCTTGGGAATTAGTTTAATCTCGTTGGGTTAGTCCATGGGAGTTTTTGTTGAGTCTGGGCCTATCCGACTTTGTGAATGTATTTAAACTCTTGTTCTAGGGTTTGAAGGAATAAAAAACAAACTTTTTCTCTCAATCCTTTCTCTCATTGTAGGGCGGCAGCCCTATCTTCTCTATCTCTTTTTCCTTCTCCTCCCTACCCTTCATCCTCTTTTAGCAATGTAAAGATCCGGCTTCATCTATAGGATCCAGAGCGTCGGAGGCTTCGTGCAAGAAGTGGCTTCCAGCGGGTGGCATGATCCACTGGGAACCGAATTCGCTTGTGGCTTGCTGATACAACGTGATCCACTGGGAGTCATCGAGCATCTTCCTAGGTTCCAATATCACGTGAAGGAAGGAAGGAAGATGGAGTCATCGAGCGTCTTCCCAGGTTACAATATCATGTGAAGGAAGGAAGGAAGAAGCATCTGATCATGTAAAGGAAGGAAGGAAGAAGCATTTTCATAAGGAAGGAAGAAGCGTCTTCCCAGGTTCCAATATCACGTGAAAGAAGTGTCACGCCCCAGACCCTATATTGGATCTAGAGGTGGCAACCCACCGCATGCCGGGCATGCAAGGCGTTCCGAAATATAGCATTTAATACAAGAAGGGGTAATAATTATAATTCGTCCAATTTAAATGGTTCTAAATACAAACCATAATCATACGTTTTAGACTACATGCCAAATTACATAACTCAATGGGGTTACAACAAAGTACTGGAACTAAGTCACTCTGATAGCTGCTTCAACTACCCCATATCCCCATCTTCAGTTCTGTGGCTCTGAAAAACATTGTGAGATTTAAATGAGCTCACACTCAATAAGTAAGCCAACTATAATGTAATTTAATCACTTCATGCTTTTATAAACTAAATTTTTCCACAATAAATATCTGCCAAGCTCCCATATTTCAGATACATTTACCATGTTATCAAAACATGCATCATATGCTCAAAATAGATTTTGGAAGCAGTTGTCATATATAGTATATCAAGAATATACAATTTCAAGATAAATCCACTGTAAATAGCATGTAAAATGTATTTTTATACCAATGTCCCATGGCCACACACTATGTACACATAACACCCCTCTCGGGTGCAACACCCCCCTCGGGTGTATCCTCCCTAAATATCCCCTAGGAGTCAGGGTCCGGGAACCAGTGTCATTAACTCACATCCTGCCATATCCGGCTACAACACACCCCAAGAGTGTGTTCTCCATATACCCCCCTATGGAGATGGGTCCCGGTGCCATGTGGCATAATATTGCCATATCCTGTCACAGCACACCTCCTGGGTGTGTGTGCTCCATATACCCCCCTATGGAGTTGGGTCCCGGTGCCAAGTGAGTCATGCAACATATCACATCATACCATATCATAGCGGACCATAGTGGAACATATCATCATATACGCAAAGTATCATTTGCTAAATAGCATGTATTGTTGCAAAAATGCAATCCATATACTTTTCATAAAAACATGTCTCATACACATGTATATTTATAAAACCTTTAATAATTTCAAAGTCATGCTAATTGATCGGTTGTCCACATAGATACCCAATTATTTATAAAATATAAATAATAAACTAATCATAGCATTGGCTCATTTATAAATAATAATACCAATCCAGTTTCTTATTTTTCAAATAATGCAATATATAATAATATAACATTTAAATACATAATTTTTATATTTTAATAATTTATGAAAATTATGATAAATGACTTACTTACCTCTTGGCGCTAATCCAAAGATGTAATTCGGCTATTTAAGCACCTGGGTACCTACAGCATCAATTTCTCAATTTTTAGTCCCCAAAAGTAGCATATCAAAATAGCTTTTAGCTCTACCCAATTTTAATCCCGAGGCCAACTTGGGGCTTGAATATCTCCCACTACATAGGTCCAAATGAGAAAATAAAAATACCCCCAGAAACTAGAATCAGCACTGATCCGGGGCATACTTTTATTTTTCCATTTTTGACCCAATACAGTGTTCAACTCGTGGCCCAAAAATTGCTCGCGAAACGGCCCAATAGGGCCCAAAATGGGGGAACGGCCCGAACCGGCCCGCTCCCCCCATTCCCCCGCCTCCCCTGTTTCGTCCGAAACAGGGGAAGCGTGTGCCGGCGGCCGGGGCCACCGCCGGCCACCTCCCGGAGGGGCCCGGCCACCGTCGACCGGCCCGGAGCCGACCGCCGCCATGGCCGAGCTCCTCCCCCTCTCTCTCTTCCTCTATTTCCCTCTCTCTCATTCGTTGCTCACCGCGGCCACAACTCATGCCGGTGGCACGGCCGGCCACCACGGCCGACCGGACCTCCACCGGACGCTGCCCCAGCGCCGGTGGAGGCCGCCGATAGCAGCCCGGGCCCAGCGAGCCGGCGGGCACTCCGCCGGGCCCGAACCAAGCCGCGGAGCGGCTTGGCTCCAAAAGAAGGGAGGGCCGCCCGGCGGCCCTCCAATGCCTCCTCCGGCCGCCTCGAGCGGCCGGTCACCACCCCTCCCCGCTCTTCCGGCCGCCTCGAGCGGCCGGGCACGGTAACAGGAGAATTTCCTCCCGTTCACTCGCTCTCTGCCTCACTGTTACCAAAAAGATTCGTGGAAGAAAAAAAAACAGGGAATTACCAAGGATTGATGGCGATAGCTGGAGGAAGAGGCTCCCCTCTTCCTCCCTATTTAAAGAGGCAAGGGGAGGGCCAGCCCTCCCCTGCAGCTCGCGTGAAGAGGCCCCTCTTCTTTGACCGACGGGCGCCGCCCACGTAATGCACGCGGGTGGCGCCGCAGAAGACACAGGGCTCACATTCTCCCCTCCTTATAAAATTTCGGCCTCGAAATTGGTGCACTTCTTATAACATTTAGAATCCAAAGCTTTGATCATAAGAAACATTATCTTTTCATTTTCATAAACTAAGATACAAATAGGTATGGATATTTCTTTTTCACTTCCTCCTCCAGCTCCCAAGTAGCCTCCCTCTCAGAATGGTTACTCCACTGAACCTTGACATAGGGAATGCTACGCCGTCTTAAGACTTGGTCCTTGCGGTCCACAATACGCACAGGATGCTCTTCATATGTCAGATCATTCCTTAACTGCATGGGCTCAAACTGTATCACATGGCTGGGGTCAGAAATGTACTTTCTCAACATAGATACATGAAATACATTGTGTACCCCAGAGAGCACCGGAGGTAATGCCAGGCTATAAGCCACCTCCCCTACTTTACTCAGAATCTCAAATGGCCCAATGTATCGTGGACTTAATTTACCTTTAATCCCAAATCTCATCACATTTTTGGTTGGTGATATCTTCAGAAAGACATGGTCTCCAACCTGAAATTCTAGCTCCCTTCTTCTCACATCTGCATAACTCTTCTGTCGGCTCTGAGCTGTGCGGAGTCGTTCCTTAATCAACTGTACCTTCTCTACTGTCTGCCGAATCAGTTCAGGGCCCAACAATCTTCTCTCTCCCACATCATCCCAACATAAGGGGGATCTGCATTTTCTACCATACAAGGCCTCAAATGGAGCCATCTGGATACTGGCTTGGTAACTATTATTATAAGCAAATTCTACTAAAGATAAGTGGTTGTCCCAAGCACCGCCCAAGTCCATCACACAGGCTCGCAACATGTCCTCCAGGGTCTGTATGGTCCTCTCAGACTGCCCATCTGTCTGAGGATGAAAGGCTGTGCTGAAGTTCAATTTGGTCCCCAGAGCCCTATGAAGACTCTTCCAAAATTGGAACACAAACCTAGTATCCCGATCTGATACAATAGATACGGGGACACCATGAAGCCTCACAATTTGTTCAATATACATGTTGGCTAATCTCTCACTGGAAATCCCCACTCTGAATGGCAGGAAATGGGCTGACTTCGTCAATCTGTCTACAATGACCCACACCGCATCATTGTTTCTAGGGGTCTTAGGCAGACCAGTCACGAAGTCCATAGTAATCTTTTCCCATTTCACTGTGGAATCATCAGAGATTGAAGAGGTCCCGCAGGCCTTTGATGTTCAGCCTTCACTTGCTGACATACTAAACATTTGGCCACATACTGAGCAATCTCTCTTTTCATTCCCTTCCACCAAAAATTTTCTTTTAGGTCTCTGTACATCTTGGTGCCTCCTGGGTGTACTGTATAGGGAGAGTAGTGGGCCTCCCTCAGAATTTCTGCTCTTAGTTCCACCGCATTTGGCACACAGAGCCTGCCATCAAATCTCAGGGATCCATCCTCCATTATAGCAAATTCATTTTGAACCCCTGACTTCACAGCTTCTTTAATCTTTTGCAGGTCCAAGTCTTCTTTCTGGGAGGACTTGATCCTGTCTATTAAAGTGGGTTGGAGTACAAGTGCTGCCACAAGTCCATCGGACCGCTGTACTCGCAATCCAACCTCCAACTTCTCAAGGTCCCTCCAGATGTGAGGTTGAGAAGTGATCATAGAAGCTAACTCTGAGGAGGACTTCCTACTCAAAGCATCAGCTACCACATTGGCCTTCCCTGGATGATAGTGCAGGTTCAGGTCATAATCTTTTAGTAGCTCCATCCACCTCCTTTGTCTCAAATTTAACTCCTTCTGAGTGAAGATGTATTTCAGACTTTTGTGGTCTGTATGCACATCACATGTCTCTCCATACAGATAATGCCGCCAAATCTTCAAGGCAAAAATCACGGCGGCCAACTCCAGGTCATGGGTAGGATAGTTTTGCTCGTATGCTTTAACTGCCGGGAGGCATAGGCTATCACCTTCTCATTTTGCATCAGAACACATCCCAATCCCTTCCGAGAAGCATCCGTGAATAGGGTGAATCCTCCAGATCCTGACGGAAGGGTAAGGACGGGGGCTGATACTAGTCGTTGCTTCAGCTCCTGAAAACTTCTCTCACACTCCTCAGTCCAATCAAACTTCGCTTGTTTTTGGGTCAAGCGAGTCAGGGGTAGAGCAATGCGAGAGAAGCCTTCCACAAATCTGCGATAATATCCAGCCAGCCCCACGAAACTTCTTATTTCTGACACATTGGAAGGCCTACACCAGTTAACAACTGCCTCAATCTTCTTTGGATCCACAGATATGCCATCTTTAGATATTATATGACCCAAGAATGATACTTGGCTCAACCAGAAGTCACACTTCTGCAACTTGGCATAAAGCTTTTTCTCCCGAAGAGTTTGTAGAACAATCTTCAGGTGATCCACATGCTCCTCCTGGCTTTTAGAATACACCAGGATGTCATCAATGAACACCACCACAAACTGGTCCAAGTATGGCTTAAAGATTCTGTTCATCAAGTCCATGAATGCTGCTGGGGCATTAGTCAACCCAAACGGCATCACCAAGAACTCGTAGTGGCCATACCTATTCCTGAATGCTGTCTTAAGCACATCCTTAGCCTTGACCTTGAGTTGATGGTATCCTACCGAAGATCAATCTTCGAGAATACCCGAGCTCCTTGGAGTTGATCAAATAGATCATCAATCCTTGGCAGAGGATACTTGTTCCGCACTGTTACCCTATTGATTTCTCGATAATCAATGCAGAGCCGAAGACTTCCATCTTTCTTTTTGACAAATAATACTGGAGCACCCCAAGGAGATACACTAGGTCTGATGAATCCCCGGTCAAGGAGCTCCTGCAATTGGCTCTTCAACTCTTTTAGCTCAGCTGGGGCCATACGATATGGGGCCTTGGATATAGGTCCAATGCCAGGGGCCAAATCAATAGTGAACTCAACCTCCCGATCTGGGGGTAATTCGGTCAAATCATTTGGGAATACATCAGGAAATTCCCGAGCCACTGGAATATCCTCCAACTTGACCTCATCCTGCTGAAGATCTTTGATCACAGCAAGAAACCCTTGGCTTCCCTTCTTCAAATACTTTGCGGCCTGCAGTGCTGACACGAACACCGAGGCCAGATGCTCCTGACTCCCAGTAAAACTGAATTCAGGTTGATTAGGAATTTTGAAGATCACCATCTTCCTGAAACAGTCTACTGAAGCATGATAGGAGGCCAACCAGTCCATCCCAAGGATAACATCGAATGATTTTAGTGGGAGGACGATTAGATCGGCCTTCAATCTCCTATCCCCCATGTTAATTAGGCAAGATCTGCATACTGAGTCTACCCTCATAACATCACCATTTGGGAGAGCAATGCACAACTCCTGCTCTAGGGGAACGGGTGTCAAATATTCATCCTTAGCGAGATATGTGCCAGATACAAATGAATGCGTGGCACCCGGATCTACTAAGAATTGAGCATAAGCATTGCCTACTTTAATTATACCTGGTCACAAAATTTAGTTTATCTTAGATGTCATGAGGTTTAACAATACTTTTATCATTCATGATCAAAGCATTCCATTGCATATGAATAAAGTAATCTTAAACGAGTACTTAAGTAACAGGCATACCTGTCACAACGGAGTTGGAAGCGGTAGCATCCTGTTGTGTGAGAGTAAAGACCCTTCCCTGGGTCCTAGGCTGCTGTTGCTGGCCTCTGCCCTGATCCGCAGGAGGCTGCTGATCCCTCCGCAGGGGACAAGTGGCCATCTTGTGACCCACCTGCCCACATATGAAGCAGGCACCAGCCGCCCCGCGACACCACTTGCCTGGGTGGGAGTTTCCGCATCGAGGGCAACGAGTTTCCGTACTCTTCGGTCCTGAGGGGGCTTGATAAGGACCTTCTTCTTGGCCTGTCCTGAAGACTGGCCAGAAGGAGGCCCCTTCTTCTTCCTCTGCTGCTGCTCCCACTGCTTATGGACCACACCCATATCTCTCTCAATCACCAGGGCCTTGTTCACCACAGCACTGAATGTGGAGAGTTCAAAGGCATTGACCGCTTGCATCAGTCTAGGCCTCAGTCCCTCGGTGAACTTGATAATCTTGGCTCTCTCAGTGGCGGCTATGTCTGGAGCAAACCGAGCCAACCGAGTAAACTCAGCTTCATACTGCGCCACAGAGAGATTTCCCTGCTCCAGTTTGACAAACTCCGACTGCATCTGCCTCTGCACACTATTGGGGAAGTATTTGTCATAGAAGACTTCCTTAAACTCTCCCCAGGAAACAGTCCGTCCATCCATTCGTTGCTCCACAAGTAGCCACCAATCATATGCCTCCCCTTGAAGGAGGTAGGTAGCGAATCCGATTCGCTCCTCCTCTTGGCTACCATGAGCTGCAAAGGCTTTCTCCATCTCCCTCATCCATTTTTCAGCATCGGCAGGGTTAGTAGATCCACAAAAGGGAGCAGGGGCCAAGCTCTTGAACTCAGCAAAGCTCCGGCCCCCTCCCCGCCAGGGCTGGGATGGAGCCGACTGAGTAGGCTGCGGAGCGGGAGAGGTAGGCCGAGCAGGCTGGATTTGCTGAATCTGTTGTTGCATGGCTTGCATAGCCTGCGACATTCCTGCCAAAGTCTGAAGCAACTGGGCCTGAAATTGCGGTTGATCATTGTTAGCCAAATTAACAGAACCAGAGCCTCCGGAAGCTTGCTGGCCTCCCTGCTGGCCCGAGTCACCAGCCTGGGAGTTCCCAATAGGCCGCAGGCTCCTAGTGCGACGTGGCATCCTTAACTCCTGCCAGAGTTAGGTCCCAGTCAATAACCTTGTAAACCACAAAATTCAGGCTTTCAAAATATATTACTTGAAATTTTTAATAAAGTTATCACCCTCCCAATGTAATCCTAATGTTCTGCCTAGTGTCATCTGGTGTTTGTCCCTAAGGTTAAACCTAGGCTCTGATACCACATAAGCTGTCACGCCCCAGACCCTATATTGGATCTAGAGGTGGCAACCCGCCGCATGCCGGGCATGCAAGGCGTTCCGAAATATAGCATTTAATACAAGAAGGGGTAATAATTATAATTCGTCCAATTTAAATGGTTCTACATACAAACCATAATCATACGTTTTAGACTACATGCCAAATTACATAACTCAATGGGGTTACAACAAAGTACTGGAACTAAGTCACTCTGATAGCTACTTCAACTACCCCATATCCCCATCTTCAGTTCTGTGGCTCTGAAAAACATTGTGAGATTTAAATGAGCTCACACTCAATAAGTAAGCCAACTATAATGTAATTTAATCACTTCATGCTTTTATAAACTAAATTTTTCCACAATAAATATCTGCCAAGCTCCCATATTTCAGATACATTTACCATGTTATCAAAACATGCATCATATGCTCAAAATAGATTTTGGAAGCAGTTGTCATATATAGTATATCAAGAATATACAATTTCAAGATAAATCCATTGTAAATAGCATGTAAAATGTATTTTTATACCAATGTCCCATGGCCACACACTATGTACACATAACACCCCTCTCGGGTGCAACACCCCCCTCGGGTGTATCCTCCCTAAATATCCCCTAGGAGTCAGGGTCCTGGAACCAGTGTCATGCACTCACATCCTGCCATATCCGGCTACAACACACACCAAGAGTGTGTTCTCCATATACCCCCCTATGGAGATGGGTCCCGGTGCCATGTGGCATAATATTGCCATATCCTGTCACAGCACACCTCCTGGGTGTGTGTGCTCCATATACCCCCCTATGGAGTTGGGTCCCGGTGCCAAGTGAGTCATGCAACATATCACATCATACCATATCATAGCGGACCATAGTGGAACATATCATCATATACGCAAAGTATCATTTGCTAAATAGCATGTATTGTTGCAAAAATGCAATCCATATACTTTTCATAAAAACATGTCTCATACACATGTATATTTATAAAACCTTTAATAATTTCAAAGTCATGCTAATTGATCGTTGTCCACATAGATACCCAATTATTTATAAAATATAATAAATAATAAACTAATCATAGCATTGGCTCATTTACAAATAATAATACCAATCCAGTTTCTTATTTTTCAAATAATGCAATATATAATAATATAACATTTAAATACATAATTTTCATATTTTAATAATTTATGAAAATTATGATAAATGACTTACTTACCTCTTGGCGCTAATCCAAAGATGTAATTCGGCTATTTAAGCACCTGGGTACCTACAGCATCAATTTCTCAATTTTTAGTCCCCAAAAGTAGCATATCAAAATAGCTTTTAGCTCTACCCAATTTTAATCCCGAGGCCAACTTGGGGCTTGAATATCTCCCACTACATAGGTCCAAATGAGAAAATAAAAATACCCCCAGAAACTAGAATCAGCACTGATCCGGGGCATACTTTTATTTTTCCATTTTTGACCCAATACAGTGTTCAACTCGCGGCCCAAAAATTGCTCGCGAAACGGCCCAATAGGGCCCAAAATGGGGGAACGGCCCGAACCGGCCCGCTCCCCCCATTCCCCCGCCTCCCCTGTTTCGTCCGAAACAGGGGAAGCGTGTGCCGGCGGCCGGGGCCGCCGCCGGCCACCTCCCGGAGGGGCCCGGCCACCGTCGACCGGCCCGGCCGGCCGCCGCCGTGGCCGAGCTCCTCCCCCTCTCTCTCTTCCTCTATTTCCCTCTCTCTCATCCGTTGCTCACCGTGGCCACAACTCGTGCCGGTGGCACGGCCGGCCACCACGGCCGACCGGACCTCCACCGGACGCTGCCCCAGCGCCGGTGGAGGCCGCCGACAGCAGCCTGGGCCCGGCGAGCCGGCGGGCACTCCGCCGGGCCCGAACCAAGCCGCGGAGCGGCTTGGCTCCAAAAGAAGGGAGGGCCGCCCGGCGGCCCTCCAATGCCTCCTCCGGCCGCCTCGAGCGGCCGGTCACCACCCCTCCCCGCTCCTCCAGCCGCCTCGAGCGGCCGGGCACGGTAACGGGAGAATTTCCTCCCGTTCACTCGCTCTCTGCCTCACTGTTACCAAAAAGATTCGTGGAAGAAAAAAAAACAGGGAATTACCAAGGATTGATGGCGATAGCTGGAGGAAGAGGCTCCCCTCTTCCTCCCTATTTAAAGAGGCAAGGGGAGGGCCAGCCCTCCCCTGCAGCTCGCGTGAAGAGGCCCCTCTTCTTTGACCGACGGGCGCCGCCCATGTAATGCATGCGGGTGGCGCCGCAGAAGACACAGGGCTCACAAGAAGGAAGGAAGAAGGAGGACGTGATGGAAGCGACGCTTGAGGATTCCACGGTTCTTTGAGAATTTCAGAAGCAAGAGGACGTGACGGAAGCGGACGCTCGAGGATTTTACGGTTCTTTGGGAATTTCGAAAGCAAGAAAGTAGAGAAATTAATTTACGCTTGAGGATTTCACGGTTCTTTGAGAATTTCAAAAGCAAAAGGACGTGACGAAAGCGGACGCTTGAGGATTCCATGGTTTTTTGAGAAGCAAAAAAGTAGAGAAATTAATTTACGCTTGAGGATTTCACGGTTCTTTGAAAATTTTGGAAGCAAGAAAATAGAGAAATTAATTGGGAGGAGTCTCTTCATGGGAGGAATTAAGAATTAATTCCAATATGGGTGGCAAAGAAGAAAATCAAGAATAAAAAAAAATTATTTATTAAATAAATCTTTAGAAATTAAGGGGCTACGAAGTTTTGAATTCAATGGCAGACGCATTACCGCTATGCTAATCTAATTATTGATAATAAAGGGCCAATCCAATTATTGGTAACAAAGGTAGAAAGCTCAAAGTACTTTTCGAGCGAGGTTGATTTCATTACTATTCATAAGACTAAACCCCAACAATGTTTTCAAGAGTCTTACGGGATTTGAAAGGCAATTCCACGCCGTTCTAATTTTTTGCGGCGAGCTAAACACATCTTCATGAGATTAATTGAAATGATGGAACCGAATTTGGCTGTCATGGCTGGGCTCACTAGCTGATGCAACCAAAGCAAGAACTCGCTTCCCCGGGCAATGGCTGTAGAGAACTAAATTTAAAATTGATTAGCAAATAGAAACCCAAAAAACCACGAACCCAATAAGAAACTGGAATCCAACGAGAGAAGGATCTCTGTCCATTTTCCTCTCTCTAGCTTTTTTTTTTTTTTTTTCAGGAAACAAAGGGAACAAAAGAAAAAGAAAAAGATCATTTTATCCATGACATTGCAAATGATACATCTAATTGTCGTATTCGAGAAGGACAACATCTAAGCATATCCTACTTAAAATTACCACAAACTTGGTTACTTCCATGAGTACCTTCTAAATGCACAACTTTTGGCCACAGGGAACAGTTACCTTCATACGTGAGGTGCTCTCGAACATGCTAATTTAATTACGAAACCACGGAACTCTTCCCCTATGCGTATATTTGGAGCCCCGAAGGCACCCATCAAAAAAAACATCCACACCGAACCCAGAGCATGGCTATGGTGATCCAGAAGGCCACCGAGGAGTTCGGTGCGAGCATTTGGCACGGACTTCATGACATAGTTGTTAGGCTCAGTCCGAGCATTGATCCATTCAAGGGCTCGGATTATCAATTCATTGATTCAACCATTGAATCACTTAATCATCTATCAATTATTTTAATATCAAAATATATTTACATAAATAAAAATTAAATTTTAATAAAAAAAATTAAGGTTAACATAATAAAACCCGTGATTTCATTCGATTCGAGTTGGATTGATCGGTTCACGGATGAATTAGATGGATTGACCGAATTATTTCGGATCACTTCTATATCCAGTATTATGTTAGAACCGAATCGGCTTGGCCTTCGAGTCTCGGTTCAACCGATCGATTTGATCCAGTTCTGACAACTATACTTCATGGGCATATGCGGCTCGGACGACCACATCCAGCTTCCTCGGGGCGACAAACACAATTGTAAGCACCAAGTTTGATATTTTTTCTCTGAAAAAATTTATAAGAAAAAAAAATTTATCAAATTTTGTTTATTGATAAAAAATTAAGGTGAAAAAATAGCTTTAGAATATTTCTTCATGTTTAGTTGAAGATAATTGTGTAGGAAAAAATAAAAAACGCAAACTTGACATAGTAGCTTAACTCATCTTAACTCATCTAAGCCTTTTTTTTTCAGCTATGATCAAACTTTATGTAATAGCTTTGGAATAAAATTTTTAATTAATCTTTTTTTAACATTTTGTAAAGAAATTAAATGAATCATTAGAGATTTATTTTCAATAAAGGCATAGAAGGATCAGAAAATAAAAGAGATAGATTTAACTATACTTAAATATAGTCAAAACTAAATTCAATCATCATATTCATATAGTTCATGAATTTCAAATATAAAAAATAAAAAAAATATATAATTTTTAGACCTATGTAGATTTAAGAATGAAAAAAAGATCGGCCAAATCCTAATCTTGAATGCATTCGAATGCAACCTAAACTTACCACAAGAAAACAAATACCATCTTCTTGTAGTCTCTATTTGTTGATGAAAATAGGTCGATAATATACAGGACTCAAATCCAATTCTAAATTTAAATTAGATCTAATTTTCAAATCAAACACAACCACAACCAATAGATTTTAAAATAAGAATCACATCGAGTGCCTAAGTGATCCATTTGCACCCTCGGTTTACCATAGCGTAAAATTGCATTTGAGGGTGAGCAACCATCCTTTCGATCTAATCCATCTACAAGCACTAGAATTCTATCTGTCATATAAAACCATAGTTCTTTTTACTTTGCAGCAACTCTTCACCTTTCAAGTCCACATCTTGTTGCTTATCTCATGCTTGTTGTGGGCAGGGATCAAAATGCTGCAAATGAGATTTAATATCTAATTGTAGTTAACACATTAAACCATGTGATATGTGAAATTAAACATTAGATTCACATTAATGATGCAACAGATCTCAGCTTCTAACTCCAACAGCTGTAGCTTTACCCAAGATTATTGTAATTTGATGTCAAAATGCTTCAGATGATCGATCTTCAATATCTAACACCGAATCTGAGCTTGCGATGCAACAAGTCTAAACCTTCAACTCCAAGAACCCCCTCAATTCCAGTAGCCAGACTCCCAAACATTGTGATCAGAGCTCAGAATGCTGCAAATATCCTTGATGATTGCAGTTACAAACTTGAAATCATACCATACCTAAGCAACCATCGGATGGGATTCCCCCATCCCAGAACATCCTCCATTCCTTTTAACCCATGGCTTTCACCCTCCCCAACATTATTCATTCCCCTCAATCCAGTAGCGAGGGTTTGGTCCCCCACCCCCTAAACTGCAGTTAGCGCGTTACCAAGAAAACAAAAAACCATAGGATCTGAATCAGTAGTAGCAACTAAAGCTGCAATAAATTCACATGCATGAAACTAGACAGAAGCCAGATGATTCACATGAGCAGATGCAACACCAACAATGATCCACTCATTCATGCAAGTTCCTACAGAAATGAAAACATCAATGTCTTCTAAATTTAAGCATCACTATTGAATTAAGCAGCAAAGGTTGAATGTATTCACTG
Organism: Calamus simplicifolius; assembly: GCA_900491605.1. Classification (NCBI taxonomy): domain Eukaryota; kingdom Viridiplantae; phylum Streptophyta; class Magnoliopsida; order Arecales; family Arecaceae; genus Calamus; species Calamus simplicifolius. The sequence goes on from UESW01003928.1 coordinate 746,909, forward strand.
GCTAATTTGGTTCAACGTGTCTCAGAATTTAATTAAGATTTCTAATGCATTAGATAACAGTACTCCCACATAGATTGCAGATGCTAAAAGTTAAGTCAACAGCACTCTAAATAAGATAACAACAAAGTTAGGAGACAGGAAGGTGGCGGTGGAAGAAAGACAAAGGATCCTCTAAAAAAACAAAAGAAGACTTTAACTAAAAAAGAGGCTTTCACTTCTTCCTCTTCTTTGGGGGCTGAAGTTCCTCGTCCTCATCCTCTTCCTCGTCATCCTCATTGTCCTGATCCTCTTCCTCCTCCACTACCTCTTCCTCATCCTCCTCACCATCATCCTCATCATCATCATCGTCGTCATCATCGTCATCACCACCACCTTCCTGCTCCTCAGGATCTTCCTCCTCTTCATCTCCATTCTCTTCACCTCCAGCATCACCACCTGGGGCCTTCTTGCTACTGTTGTTGTTGGGGTTCTCATATCCCTCCCCTTCTTCCTCCGAGAGCTCTTCACCCTCCTCAAAGTCACCATCTTCTTCTCCATTCCCATCTTCATTACCATCTTCATCATCAGCATCAACAGGCTCAGTTTTCTCACCGTCAGGCATACTGCAGAGTACACCCTGAACAATCAAAAGACTGCAAAATGAGAATGATGACCTATCAAATGGAACCAAATAAAAAAATTAGCAAAGAGAATCTTGGACATGAAACAAACAAGCTTGCAAGAACGATCACAATGCCATGGTTCTTGCCTGCAGACTGGAACCACTGTCATTGGAAAGATTTCAGCTTTGGTTAAAAGACTGTTAAATATTGAAGTGAAGAAGAGTTTTCTACCAAACTCAAAAAGGCAGTCACCATCATATTGCCCAATACTTGACCAAGATATGGTCATAGCTTGTAACAACTCTTAAGTTAATTAGACTAAGCACAGAGTCCACAGAACCGTTGACAATCCAAAAACTGCTAAAAAGAGCAGATAGAAAATGCTATATTTCATGCACTCACATACAAATTTCTACAAGTGACATCAACAAGATCAAATGGTGGACCTTCCACAGGATTCCATCACATTAATTTCCGAGTAGCCATTTGGTGATACTATTTCCTTATTAATTAACAATCACCACCACCACACACACTCAAGAAGCCACCAGAAGCTAAAGTCAATATATTTTCCATGTTCCTTTATTCAGATAGGGACAGAATTGATAAGCTACATCTGGTCAAGAACAATATCACTTGCAACATTATATAACTTGTGCTCGAATGGACACGTTAACATCATCCAATTCTAGATGAGCATAAAACCCCTCCAAAGTTTGAAGACAGTTCTGGTGGGACTTATGAGTAAACATATAGAACAGAGGGGTTTATTTATAAATGGCGTTGCCTCTGGAGACCTATTATTTTAACCAATTTTTCTCACCAAACTTAGCCCAGAGGCGCGCACGTGCCGAGCCATGAAAATAGTGACAGTAGTGACAGGTTATTTCGAATATGATATTCTCACCCCCCCCCCCCCCATTACGCGATTTAAAAAAAAAAGTGCAAATAAAGCATCGAAACATATCGAAATAATAAAAAAAAGTAGCGAATATTTAATTCCCCGAATTCTAATATTTCGAAGGGCCGCCCCCACATATCACCTACGGTGGGGCCCACTGCGGAACCAAGCACGACTAAAAATCGAAGAAAATTTCTCCATCGGGTCCGGTGGGGGCCAACCGGGCGCAAGGTAGCCCGAGGCCCTTCGCACCGGGAATTTCATGCCAAAAGTTGAACAGTAAATGATGATTAAGACGGACTAAAACGGATTAAGGGGGTTTAAAGGAGAGATTAAACTTGCCGGGAGAGGGAGATGGGTCTTGAAGAGGACGGCGGTGAGGAAACCCGCGGCGAGGGCCTCGGCGGCGCACGATAGCGGGGCCAGGGGAACCATGGCGGGCATCACGGTCTCCATGCTTTCGGGGACGAGCCGGGATTTCGCTTCCCGGTGAGCCTGGGGAGCGGGAGGAGAAGGTGGGAGATGGAAAGGAGCCGTCAGATCCAACGAAACCGTTAATCAACGAACCGAGCATTTATTGTCCCGACCAAAATCATTTCTTAAAGAAAAAACCGAATTTTAATATTTTTTAAATATTTTTCTTTTAAAAAAAAAAGAATCGGAAGAAATCAAAGAGAAAATCAAACTAAACCTGGAAGAATCTTCGGAGAAAGTGACATCGAGCCCCAAAATCTCGAAAAATCAAGAAATTTGGGGGGGGGGGGGGGGGAAGGGGCAGAGGGAATACAGAAATCTCGCAAAAAAGGAAGAAAACCAGCAACTAGAACCGGAATCTCTGGAAAAACAAGCGAAAAATCGAATTTTCCAGCAAAAAATGGAAATTTCAGCAGAAAACAACGAGATCGGAGTAGAGGAGGTACCTACGAGAGAAATCCGAAAGGGAAGAGAGCGGATCTGGCGCTCCCGCGCTAAAACGAACTGGAACGGAGTAACCCGGCGGCACTCATCGTCGACTACCGGATCCCGATCTGGATCTCGTTCGGATGGCCGAGACCGAAGCAGAAGCAGGGGGGGAGAGAGAGAGAGAGAGAGCGAGCAAGCTCAAGGAGAGAGTGGAGAGTTTTTTTTTTTTTTTTGCCTATTTCCTCAAGCAGGAGGGGACACGGGCAGGGGCGGGCAGGGCGGGCAGGCACCGCGGGCTCGCTGAACTGAGGCTCTCGGCTGCCCGTAGAAATAGACTGGAGGAGGACAAGTGGGGATTAGAAAGGAATTAATTAGCCCATGTTATAATAATCCGCGGATTTGGATCTTAACGAGCCCTCCTAACCCGGTCCCGTTTGAGAAGCCGGCGTGGGCTCCCACCGCCGCGGATGGGAACGGGATTGTCCCGCTGGCGCTGCGGTTGGCCTTACCGCTTCGTTAACCATGGTTAAGAGAGGTGGATGGAATCCTGGGGATTAGTTGGAATTTGGTAACCCAAGCTTTTGGCTTGTAACTCTGGCAAGATGGTTGGTGCGGTCACCATCTACTTTAAGCTTACCACCTCCTAGGAATTTGATTCCACAACTTGGTCATTTTGGGTCCAAAATGTAAGATGTAATTAGTTGTCCAATCATTGTAGAAAGGGGTTTAGAATTTAGATCCAAATCATTTAGACTGAAGTGTGGATGGAACAAAATTCTTTTTCCAAACTAATCCATCAAAATAGTTTCTAAGCTAGTTTGAACGAGTCATAGATCTTATCAAAATTAGATTTCAAGGCTTGGACTGATGGCCAAACCATCTCTATCACCAGCTAGATGTGATATGAATTGTTTTGGACAGTCGAAGAAATAAATGCTTTAAAAATATCTAATTAAATACGACTTTTAGTTCCAAAGCATGCTAAATTTTTCACTACATTTCTTTTAATCTTTTTATTTTATTATATTTTTTAATATATTTAACTAGTACATCTATTATGTTAATAAATACTATACAAAACTAACTTTATAACAATGACTTATGAATATTGTTGATGCCTGGTCACTTTGAGCTGACGTCCTTGAGCGACAGTTGCCACGATCCTTCGTCTTTGAGGTCCTGCAAGAAGTCCCGGGACTGGGGATTCCAGTTGGGACCCTTCGACGCTCAAGTTAGCAACCAGAAACATAGCCATAGTTCTTTGAGAAGAAGAAGTGTGTGTGGAAGAAGTGGGTTGCTTTCGGCTTAAAAAATCCCCCCTTCTGTTTGCTCTTAACTTCCTTTTATCGGCATTTCCCTTTGCCCTCCTCCGAATGTCGTGACGTGTCAGTGATAGAATGTCAAAGTTGATCGGATTGGATCCGCATCCATTATTCCGACATCATCAGAGTTTCTCCGGAGATGATCGACTTTTAATGTTCATTTATCCAAAGTCATTAAATTCCCTTAATGACTTTTTGGGCCTTAGTGGCTTTTCTGACTCGAAGTGATTGATACTTTATGATAGGTAATCACCTTTTGATGCCTATTTAGCCAGAGCCATTAAATCATGCTAATGACTTTTTGGGCCTTAGTAGCTTTTCTGACTCGAAGTGATTGATACTTATGGCAGATAGTCGCCTTTTGATGCCTATTTAGTCAGAGCCATTAAATTCCCCTAATAACTTTTTGAGCCTTAGTGGCTTTTCTGACTCGAAGTGATTGATACTTTATGACAGATAATCGCCTTTTGATGCTTATTTAGTCATAGTCATTAAATTCTATTACGGGTTTTTGGGCTGAGATCATCTGAAAAGGATGCCCAAAATGATGTCCTCTATCTTGTCAAACCTGTGAGGTTCCGAAAGAAGACTCGTACCCGAGATAGGCCCTGAGGCTGTTTAGGGATCAGGTGCCATTAGGGCCACCTAGGACTGATGGTAGGGCCACCTAGGACTGACGGTAGGGGCCGCCTAGGACTGGCCCTTGGGCCGTCTAGGGGCCAAGCTATCTTGGGGCAGTCTAGGACTAGCCCTAGGGCCGTCTAGGGGCTAAGCATGTCGAGGCCGCCTAGGACTGGCCCTAGGGCCGTCTAGGGGCCAAGGCAATCTTGGGGCTGACTAGGACTGGCCCTAGGGCCATCTAGGGGCCAAGCGTCTTGGGGCCGCCTAGGACTGGCCCTAGGGCCGTCTAGGGGCTAGGTACCTTGGGGCCGCCTAGGACTGGCTCTAGGGCCGCCTAGGGGCCAAGCATGTCGGGGCCGTCTAGGGGCCAAGCCATCTTGGGGCCGCCTAGGACTGGCCCTAGGGCCGTCTAGGGGCCAAGCATGTCGGGGCCACCTAGGACTGGCCCTAGGGCCGTCTAAGGGCCAAGCAATCTTGAGGCCGACTAGAACTGTTCCTAGGGCCGTCTAGGGGCCAAGGCAATCTTGGGGCCGACTAGGACAGGCCCTAGGGCCATCTAGGGGCCAAACAATCTTGGGGCTGCCTAGGGCTGGCCCTAGGGCCGTCTAGGGGCCAGGTACCTTGGGGCCGCCTAGGACTAGCCCTAGGGCCGTCTAGGGGTCAAGCATGTCGGGGCCGCCTAAGATTGGCCCTAGGGCCGTCTAGGGGCCAAGTATTGTTTTCATCACGTGGCTTTTTTATTAGCCACATCATATACCCCCCCCCCCGCTCCTTAGTCTTGGTGTCCACGTGCACGGCGCTTGCCAAGAGAAAGGAGCGCAAAAAAATTTTATATAATTAAGCTTAATGTGTCACGGCCCGTTTATGATGGGCATGCATTTCTAAGAAGATAAAAGGCCCTTTTATCACTTAAAAAAGGGGGGCGCCTCGTGATTGATGGAAAAGGGCTTTATGTACTTAAATTGCACTGACGGCTCTTTTTGTTAGGGGAAACGTGTTCCTCCTATAGGTTAGTGACACTTGGGCCATGACTCGGCATTTACCGCCTTACTCTTCATGATGGGCAGGGTTTTCTAGTTTTGAGAAGCTAATTTTATCCTGCCCATCCCATTTGTCTTCCATCGTTTCTACATTCTTTTACCTCTTGCTCCTCCTCTCTGTGCTGAGTTCCTCTTTGATCCCGTCCTTCTGTTTTAAGGTTAGTTTCTTGATTTCCTTCATGTTCTTTCTTCTTGATGGATCCTCAGGCCGATAGGAAGGGTAAGAAACCTCTAGTTGAGCCATATAGGGAAGAGATTCTCAAGGCGCGTCGTCGTGCTCCTGGTAGAGTTTCCATACCCGGTCGTTCTGAGATGGCCGATCGGCCCCCCGATAGGGTTCCCTCGAGTGAGGTTCCATCAGGTGAGGCCCCTTTGAGTGAGGTTCCTCCTCCCGTAGATAGGTCCGTCTCTCCAACTCCTAGGGTTTCACCCCCCCCCGGTCACATTTGACATCTCCTTCCAAACCCAATCCCGCGGGCTCAAGGGGAATATGTTCTATTCTGAAAGAGCGTGACATACGGAGAATCAGGATCCAATATGGGGTTCCCGACAGCATCTGTCTGTCTGCACCTTGGTATGGCGACAAGGTGACTGGTAGTCGAGGAGGGGGGGTCACCCTGTATGAAGAATTCCTCAAGTGTGGGCTTCGCCTCCCTCTTCATCATTTCTTTTTAAATCTTTTAAATAGATATAACTCAATTCCTCCCCAATTAACCCCAAATTCTGTTCGCATTATATATGCGTTCTTAGTACTCTGCCATTTTCATGGTGCCCCTGCTCGAGTTTCTCTGTTTCGGGCTTTGTATAAGCTTAGAAATGCCTCCGGGAGTGGCTGGTGGAGTTTTGCCTCCCGTCCCAAGAGGGTACTCAAATTAGACTTGCCCTCGAAAATAAAAGGGTGGAAGTCACGCTTCTTCTATGTCCATGGTGAGAAGATAAAGACATCTTGGAATAGTCCCGATACTAGCCCTAATAAAAATTCAAGTATAGATGAAAGGGACCGGGAGCTTTTCCAGGCCCTCCTGTCTTCTGTCGTTCCCCCCTGCACAGAGCAGCTGTCGGAGGGCAACCTTCGTGAAGCCTTAGCAGCATCAGTGGCGCCCTCACCGACCCCCGGTGAGCACTACTGTTTTCAACTATCGACCAAGTTTTTCTTTTTTCCTTTCATTCTTTGTTTGTTTATTGCATGTGTATTTGTATGTAAGCTTTTCATTGACTTATGACCTTTTGTCTTGTTCGTGTTTGTTTTATTGCCTATGTTTTCTAACTTTTTGCTTCTTCGGCGTAGAAATGAGATTCTCTACAAAGTCTTTATCAGAGGCCTAAAGAAGAGGAAAGCAGCTGAGGGTCCAGCGAAGACAGGGCCTAAGAAGTCTAGACGGGCAGCAGGGGATGATCCGCTGCCGGGTGGAGTGCCTCCGCCTTCCTCCCCTGAGGTTACACTAGCAGGGGGCTCGAGAAGAGGAGATCCCCATGTTGAAGCGCTAGTGACAGAGGTCCCCTCGACCAAGACTCAAGAGGAGCTACCCACAGGGATCCCTTTAGCTGGGGCACGAGAGGAGCCAATGAGGAAGAGATCTCCGCCTTCCCCCGAAGTCGAAAGCGAGGCTGTGCCGGAGAAAAGAGTGGTGACACCCCCGGCTCAGGAAGCCAATGATGATCGGCTCTCGGAAGTCCATTCGCCTCAGGAGGGGGTAGAGATGCCTCCTAATGAGGATCTTTCCAGTCGGCCGCCCGGGGTCAGTGTGATGCGCCGGGGGTGGCTAGCTGAACGCTTACTCAGTCGTTCCACCCTACCCAACCTCCAGACCGAACTCCGACGCCAACCATTGGAGAAGTCCTTTGATACCTTCTTCACTGCCATTCTTCAGGTGACTCTGTGAGATTTTCGGCTCTTCCATTTTACCCTCTTCTTCTTTACCTTTTTCTTTCTTATTATAGTCGATTTCCTACTTTGCAAGCATCTAACAATGCATTTGTCTTTCGAGACGCTTGCATTGAGGGAAATCAAAAATGGAGCTCACCTGAGTTGGATGCTCTCAAGGCTCAATTGGGCGAGCTAGCTCGGGAGTTGTCCGAGGCTAAAGCTCGGGAGCGGCACCCTGAGGGCCACCAAAGAGGAAAATCAGGCCTTGAAGGCTCGAATTGAGGAGACTGAAGCCAAACTGGCTGAAACTGTGTCAAGGCTAAGGCCTACTAAGGAGAAATTGGGGATTGCTCTTCTCAGGGCAACCCAAGGTGAAGAGAGGGTTACTGCTGCAGAAGATAGGGCTGAACTGCTCGACTTGGAGGCTCGAGCTGCAGAGGAAAGACTGACCACCGCCGAGGAGCGGCTAACTTCCCTAGAGGGAAAACTGGCTTCTGCGGAAGATGAGATGAGGGAGACCCTAACCAAATTACTCTCCGTCGAAGTTCAGACCAATGAGAGGGTAATGGATGCTCAGGCTGAGGCTATTCTCCGAGTTAGTGCCGCCGATCAGAGGGCCCAGCAAGCCATGGAGTTTTACAAGGGCTCTGCCGAATTTGCGGTAGAATGCAGTGAGGCAGCCATGGATGCTTTTGCCAAGGGCTTCAAGAAGTGTAAGAAGAAAATTTTACAAGCCTACAAGTTGGACAACCTCGACAGCATTCAGCCCGTGGATGATGACTCAGAGGACGAATCAGAGTCCTCAGGGTCTTGATTTTGAGTCTCTCTTTTTTCTGTTTCCGTGATATAGCCAAGATTGGCTTTTTGTATGACGATATATTAGTAACAGAAATTCTATTTTCGGGTGGTTTTATGTGCTGCTTCTATGTTTAAACTGATCTTATCAGTCTCTAGTTATTTCAATGCTCAGTAATCTAGCCTTATCTTCTTGATTATGCTCGGTGATTTACTAGTACAATTCGTTCAAGAATCATGCAAGAGACCCTTCGTATCATCTTAAAAAGCTCTTTTTGGGATCACCTAGGACCAGCCCGGGGCCGACTAGGGGTCAAATGTTGGTGAGGCCGCCTGAGGTTAGACTTAGGGCCGGCTAGGGACCACATACAACCGTGGCCGCCAAGGACCAGCCCGAGGGCCGGCTAGGGGCCATACGTAATCGCGGCCGCCTAGGACCAGCCCGAGGGCCGGCTAGGGGCCATGTATAATCGCGGTTGCCTAGGACCAGCCCGAGGGCCAGCTAGGGGCCATGTGTAATCGCGGCTGCCTAGGATCAGCCCGAGGGCTGGCTAGGGGCCGTGTGTAATCACGGCCGCTTAGGACCAGCCTAAGGGCCGGCTAGGGGCCGTGTATAATTGCGGCCGCCTAGGACCAGTCCGAGGGCCGGCTAGGGGCCGTGTGTAATCGCGGCCGCCTAGAACCAGCCTGAGGGTCGGCTAGGGGCCGTGTGTAATCGCGGCCGCCTAGGACCTTTCAAAACCCCAAAGGGTGACCCGAGAGTCGCTGTGACGGGATCATGCTTGGGAACCTTTAACCCCAGAGGGTGACCTGAGGGCACTTTGATCTGGCTCAGGGTCCTTTTAAAAAAACTTCCACGAGGGTTTTTCGCGCCAACCTGGGAGTTTGACTCGAGGTCGCCTAGGACATAAGACTTGAACCTCCGGAGGTTTCTTGCGCCGGTCCGAGGTGTCTGCATCCTAGGGGCCGCCGAGGGACTTTTGAAACCCCGAAGGGTGACCCGAGAGTTGCTGTGACGGGACCATGCTCGGGAGCCTTTAACCCTAAAGGGTGACCTGAGGGCACTTTGACCTGGCTCAGGGTTCTTTTGAAAAACTTCCATGGGGGTTTCTCGCGCTGGCCCGGGAGTTTGACTCGGGCCGCCTAGGATACAGGACTTGAACCTTCGAAGGTTTCTTGCACCGGTCCAGGGTGTCTGCATCCTAGGGGACACCGAGGGCCTTTTGAAACCCCGAAGGGTGAACTGAGAGTCGCTGTGACGGGACCATGCTCGGGAGCCTTTAACCCCGGAGGGTGACCTGAGGGTACTTTGACCTAGCTCAGGGTCCTTTTGAAAAACTTCCATGGGGGTTTCTCGCGCCGGCCCGGGAGTTTAACTTGGGGCCGTCTAGGACACAAGACTTGAACCTCCGGAGGTTTCTCGCGTCGGTCCAGGATGTCTGCATCCTAGGGGCCGCCGAGGGCCTTTTAAAACCCCGAAGGGTGACCCAAGAGTCGCTGTGACGGGACCAAGCTCGGGAGCCTTTAACCCCGGAGGGTGACCTGAGGGCACTTTGACCTGGCTCAGGGTCCTTTTGAAAAACTTCCACAGGGGTTTCTCGCACCGGCCCAGGAGTTTGACTCGAGGCCGCCTAGGACACAGGACTTGAACCTCCGGAGGTTTCTCGCGCCGGTCCGGGATGGCAGCTAGGTAGACAAAAAGCTGCTCTCCCTCCTCAAGCTTCAATAGTAGTGGTGGAGTAGACAAGAATTCCTTTAACTCTTCAAAGGCCCGTTGGCAGCTATATGTCCATTCGAAACTATCGACTTTTCGCAAGGCTTTAAAGAAAGGCAGGCACCTCTCCGCCGATCTGGATAAGAATCAGCTCAGGACGGCTATTCTTCCAGTGAGTCATTGGACCTCATTCTTGTTGACTGGTCGCCGCATATCGAGGATAGCTTGGATCTTCTCCGAATTCGCCTCGATTCCCCGCTGAGTGACCCAGAAGCCCAGAAACTTTCCCGCAGTAACGCCGAAGGCGCACTTACGGGGATTAAGCTTGATCTAATGGCTTCGAAGGTTGCTAAAGGTTTCTTCCAAGTCCGTGACATGACTGGCGATGTGAATGCTCTTAGTCAGCATGTTATCCACATATACCTCCATATTACGCCCAATCTGGTCTTTGAAGACCTTATTCATCAACCTTTGATAAGTGTCTCCGACGTTCTTTAATCCAAAGGGCATCACTTTATAGCAGTAAATGCCTTTCTCCGTAATGAAAGAAGTATTTTCTTCATCCGCCGGGTCCATCTTTATTTGGTTGTAGCCAGAAAAGGCATCCATAAAACTCAGGAGCTCGTGCCCAGAGGTAGAGTCCACCAGTTAGTTGATCCATGGCAGAGGAATGCTGTCTTTAGGACATGCTTTGTTAAGATCAGCGAAGTCGATGCAAATCCGCCAACTTCCACTTGCCTTCCGGACCATAACTACATTTGCCAATCAACGTGGGTATTGAACTTCCCGAATGTGGCCAGCGACTAAAAGTTTGTTGACTTCCTCGTCTATAGCTCTTTGCCGCTCGGGGGCGAAGCTTCTTTTCTTTTATCTAACAGTCGACACTTGATATCAATGTTGAGCTTGTGGGTTATCACCTCCGAAGAAATATCAGGCATGTTCGTGGCAGACCATGCAAAAATATCTGAGTTAGCCCATAAAAAGGTGAGGAGTTCATTTTTATTTCCAAAGGAAGAAGCTCACCGATTTGCACAGTCTTGGTGGGATCATCTCCCAGTGGGTAAGATAGTAATCGCTCTGCCGATTTTTCTCTTCTTTTGGATTCCCTGGGGTCGAACAACACCAGGGTACAGGAAGCCACCATCTCCTGGGGGCTAGGAGCCATATAATGGCATAATTGTGCGAGGTTTTGTTCCCCAAGCATCTCTCCGACTCCTTGATTGGTTGGAAACCTCACCAGCCGGCGCTTGGTAGAGATGATTGCATCCAAGAGGTTCAAGCCAGGACGACCGAGGATAGCGTTGTAAGCCAATGACACCCTGGCCACCAGAAACCTCATCAGGACTGTACTTTGACAGGGTGGCGATCCTGCTGTGACTGGCAAGGTAATCTCGCCCTCCACCTGACAACATCTCCGGTGAAGCCGACGAGGGGGGTTGCCACGAGTGACAATAAATTAGAGGACGGACCCATCCGAACAAAAGCATCATAAGTAAGTACGTCTACTGAACTTCTACTATCCACAAGTATTCTTTTTACAAGATGTTTAGCAATCATCATGGAGATGACTACACTATCATCATTTGGATGATCCCCTCCTCCTAACTCCCTTTCAAAATAGGGATTTACATCTTCTACCCTCTCATCCCCTCTGGATCTTTTAGCTAATGAAGCCGCCCCCCAGGAAAGCATGCCCACCGTTCGCTCCATCGGAGTATTGTCGACGCCAGCTTGAGCAGGCAAAGGTCCCATCAAAGTTGGGATAGTCAGAGTTCCCTTCTTGACGAAGCCTCCAAGATAACCTTGCTGAATAAGCTCCTCAATGGCGCGTTTCAAGTTGCGACACTCATCGGTGTCATGGCCGTAGTCCCTATGGAAACGGCAATATCGACTCCGGTCGCGGGCAGCACCTGTTCTCATAGGAGGGGGACGCCTGAGATAAGACTCGCCTTCTATCTCCATGAGAATATGAGATCTTGGGGCGAGGAGAGGAGTGTAGCTCCCTTCTTCAGTAGGTGGGTTCTGGCGCCGATTATCCGGACGATGCAGGGGTTCAGGCTTCTTAGGGGGAAGTTTGCTTGGCACGTCCTGGAACGGCTTCTTGACAGCTGCTCGATCAGCATCTCTTCGGGTATGATCGGCCTCATCAGCGCGGATATACTTGTGCGCCCGATCCAGGAGTTCAACATAGGAGCTAGTCAGCCTCTTGTCCAAAGAATAGGTAAAGCGAGAGGGACGAAGCCCCCGCTTTAAGGCTAGGGTGGCCACAACATCATCTAGATGGTATACCTCCAATGCCGCAGCTTTGAATCGAGCTATGAAATCCTTCAAGAGATCGCCCTCCTTTTGCTGGATGGAGAAGAGGTTGTCTGCTACTCGAGGGATTTTGCGATGGCATCAAATTGTGCTAAAAAGGCCTTTTCCAGCTGCTGAAAAGAGTCGATGCTACGCGGGAGCAACTTGAAATACCAGGCACGGGCAGCCTTCCGAAGAGTGACAGAGAAGGCGATACATAATAAAGCATTCGTGGCTCCTTGGACATGCATAAGGGACTTATAACTCTCCAAATGATCCAATGGGTCAGTAGTGCCATCATATGGGTCTAGTTGAGGAAGACGGAACCGATGGGGTATGCGTTCTTTCATGATCCGGCAAGAGAGAGGGGGCGGGAATCATATTCCATCCCCGAATGATCATGGAGCTTTTGACTAAGCTCCTCCAGGTGCCGATTTTGCTCTTCCAGGCATCTTTCCATCCGATCATCGATATCCTCATCTGCAGATTCGGATGAGGAAGAAGTAGGATATTGAGGTTGATGACGATGTGAACTTCGAGGCTCCTTCCCCTTTCGGTGCTCATAACCACCAGAGCGGAGAGTAGAAGACCTCGACCTCTTGAGGCTCTCTTGGCGATAGCGCTCAAATGGGATTTGATGGTGAGAATGTTCCTTCTGAGAGGACTTTCTACGCACAGACTACTAACTAACTGGGGTAGCAGTTTGTGGCGGTGCGGAAAATCTAGCTTGCTGATGAGTAGCTACAGGTTATTGCTCTTGCAACTCATGGACCACTCCAATGAGGGCTTGCACCTGATAAGTAAGGTGAGCCAATTGTTCATGCAGAGCGGCCGACATTATAGGTGGAGAAGAAATAGGGGAGCTAGTTCTGGATGAATCTGCCCGAGAGGAATGCCCCCCAGGGGAATTAGAGGAGGCTTCCTGAACATATGTTGGCTCCATCGAGTCTTCTGGAGAAGATCCTTTTTTGGAAGAGCTAAAGGAAGGCCAGCTTCTTTATTCTGCGCTCCCCCCTACCTGGCGCGCCAATCTATTGATGCCTGGTCACTTTGAGCTGACGACCTTGAGCGACAGTTGCCACGATCCTTCGTCTTCGAGGTCCTGCAAGAAGTCCCGAGATTGGGGATTCCAGTTGGGGACCCTCCAACGCTCAAGTTAGCAACGAGGAACACAGCCGTAGTTCTTTGAGAAGAAGAAGTGTGTGTGTGGAAGAAGTGGGTCGCTTTCGGTTAAAAAATCCCCCCTTCTGTTTGCTCTTACTTCCTTTTTTCGGCATTTCCCTTTGCCCTCCTCCGAATGTCGTGACGTGTCAGTATTCTTACAGATAGAATGTCAGAGCTGGTCGGATTGGGTCCGCATCCATTATTTCGACATCATCAGAGTTTCTCCAGAGATGGTCGGCTTTTAATGTTCATTTATCCAGAGTCATTAAATTCCCCTAATGACTTTTTGGGCCTTAGTGGCTTTTCTGACTCGAAGTGATTGATACTTTATTATGGGTAATCACCTTTTGATGCCTATTTAGCCAGAGCCATTAAATCCTGCTAATGACTTTTTGGGCCTTAGTGGTTTTTCTGACTCGAAGTGATTGATACTTTATGGCAGATAGTCGCCTTTTGATGCCTATTTAATCAGAGCCATTAAATTCCCCTAATGACTTTTTGGGCCTTAGTGGCTTTTCTGACTCGAAGTGATTGATACTTTATGGCAGATAATCGCCTTTTGATGCTTATTTAGTCAGAGTCATTAAATTCTATTACGGGTTTTTGAGTTGAGATCCTATGAAAAGGATGCCCAAAATGATGTCCTCTATCTTGTCAAACTTGTGAGGTTCCGGAAGAATACTCGCGCCCGGGATAGGCCCTAAGGCTGTTTAGGGATCAGGTGCCATTGGGGCCGCCTAGGACTAACGATAGGGCCGTCTAGGGGCCAAGCATGTCGGGGCCGCCTAGGACTGGCCCTAGGGCCGTCTAGGGGCCAAGGCAATCTTGGGGCCGATTAGGACTGGCCCTAGGGCTGTCTAGGGGCCAAGGCAATCTTGGTGCCGACTAGGACTGGCTCTAGGGCCGTTTAGGGGCCAAGCAATCTTGGGGCCGCCTAGGACTGGCCCTAGAGCCATCTAGGGGCCAAGGCAATCTTGGGGCCGCCTAGGACTAGCCCTAAGGCCGTTTAGGGGCCAAGCGTCTTGGGGCCGCCTAGGACTGGCCCTAGGGCCGTCTATGGGCGAGGTACCTTGGGGCTGCTAGGACTGGCCCTAGGGCCGTCTAGGGGCCAAGCATGTCGGGGCCGCCTAGGATTGGCCCTAGGGCCATCTAGGGGCCAAGCCATCTTGAGGCCGCCTAGGACTGGCCCTAGGGCTGTCTAGGGGCCAAGCATGTCGAGACCGCCTAGAACTGGCCCTAGGGCCGTATAGGGGCCAAGGCAATCTTGGAGCCGACTAGGACTGGCCCTAGGACCGTTTAGGGGCCAGGCAATCTTGGGGCCGTCTAGGACTGGCCCTAGGGCCGTCTAGGGGCCAGGCAATCTTGGGGTCGCCTAGGACTGGCCCTAGGGCCATTTAGGGGCTAAGCATGTCGAGGCTGCATAGGACTGGCCCTAGAGTCATCTAGGGGTCAAGCATCTTGGGGCCGTCTAGGACTGGCCAAGTATTGTTTTTATCAAGTGGCTTTTTTATTAGCCACGTCAAATATCATCAAAAACAAACTTTTTTGACCTACCTACGCTAACACCAATTTGTTTAGCACGAGCAGACCATGAACTATGGTCCTGAACCCTGAATGTAGGTAAGCCAAGGGATTAGTTAGCTATAAGCTCAAATGTTAACCTAATTTTAATTTATCAGTTTATAAAAATCTTTATTTTGTACTCATGAGCACGGAAAGTTGGAATTATAGACCAGCAGATTAGTTAATAATAAGGCCAAAGCTCGACCTGTTTCGTACAAAATCACTCATCCATCAAAGTTAAATAATTTTAACTCAAAGTTGCAAATATTCATCAAGTGCAAGGCTAACCCAACCTGCTTTAATTTTAGTTAGAGATTTATCTGAACGCCGATTAGGGATGGCAACAGTCCAAGAATGACTCGAAACGGCTTATACCGATATTTATTCTGTTAAAAAAATATTTTCATTACCCATCCCGTTAAGTTGTTATAGTTAACAAAGCAAGACCGAAATACCGATCGAATAAACGGATACCAATTGGATATTGATTTAACCATTTATATAAAAAATAAATTATTTTATTAAATTTATAATTTTTAAAAAATTTAAAAAATACTAATAAAAAAAGTCTGATGAAGCCCTTCTCTATCCAATTTTTTTTAACTCCTTCAAACTCCCATCAATCATTTTGAGTTCAAAATGGTTGAAATAGAGTCACTGTTTTGCGTTTCGGCTAGAGAAAGAATCTTTAATATAGTCATCTAATATGTTAAATATATCAATATATTTTGATTATTTTTAATTAATCTTCATCTTATCCTTAAAAAAATTAATAAATTATTATTAAATATATAAACTAATATATATAATTAATAAATTTATATATATATTATTATTTTAAATTTTAAATTTTAAATTTATTAATATATATATATATATTTAAAATTTAAATATATTATATTAAAACTAACGAAACGATGATAAAATGAAAAACAAAATGGAATGAAGAATATTATTTTTCAGTCATTTATTCGTTCAGCCATTAACGAATAATTTAGAATTATTCGTTAAGTTATTTAAATTTAATTTTTTTTTACTCATTAAAAACGGCACCCGATAAACGATCAAACAAAAAAAATCGTCCTAACGCTGATCTCTTTTGGAACGGAAACCAAATCCGGTGAAGGAAGCGCCGCCACCGGTGGTAGCCGTTACCCACGTCGAAGTCAATGGCTGTTCCCGGGTCCTCGCGCTTTGTCGCGTAGGGGATCCTTTTAATACTATAAAGCGTATTTGATAAAGATTTTAAGGCCGAGAAAGTTCAGTTCATAATATCTACTTTATATTTTCCAGGCGACAAAAATCTAGGTTGTCAGTAAGTTATAATTCGTGCGTTTTGGGGGGCCAAAAAAGCACCCTAAATCCGGATGTCCGTTTGCCCGGGGAGGGGAGGAAGGGGTAGAGGTTTCTGGAGAGTCTAAGGTGAGAAAGACCGCATAGGAATTTATGAGAAGATGTCTGCCCACGCGTTCTCACGGGGAGGTTCATCACTGTACGTGGACGGTCGATGAAATGTTCCCGTAGAGTTTCTTTATCCGAAAGGCGAGCGCTTTAAATTCTAGGGAGTTTCCCATAAAAGTAGCGAAGGTGAGCATAAATCATACTCTCACGGGCAGTTAAAGACTCGAAACCAGTCGACGCGCCTCTGTTGCAGTGGATTGAATATTTAGGTCGGTAACGGGCTCCCCCTTTTAATGATCGGAATCGGACCCACCTTACCCTATATAAGTCGTTCCAATTCGTCCGCGGATTGAAAACAAAAAAAAAAAATCAACCCAAGGGTAGCATCTATAAGAACGTATATATAATAATAATAAAACGAATGAAAGAATTGCGTGAAACAAAGAAATGCAGTAACTATAATAGCACAAATTTTAAAAAACTTCATTACGAAGTAAAGGCTAAAAATGAGATATCTAAATAGTACCAGGTAACCAAGTAACACTTTCATTTCAATTTTGAGTTTTTAGTTATTTCATGTCAATAAAACTTAATGATGAAATTTAAATAAAAAAGATTAAAAAATTAAATAATAATTTATTGATTGTTGGAGTGGCAATTTGCTGGATGCGATATTCAAAAGCGTCCGTTGCGAATGGATATTCAATGATTATACCTTTTTTTAAAGTAGATTACGATAATATATTCTTAATTTTGATCAATTTATACATGAATTTAAAAAAAAAACTCTAAAACTATTATTTCATTACACTCAACCCTATTCCATCCATCTATCCGTAATATCGTTAAGGTATTGTTTGGAAAGACTAATTTATCATTTCTCTTCATTTCAAAGAGCTCAGCACATCCTAACCCATGGCCCCAATTTTCTTCCTTTCTATTTGGTTCTGGTGAACTTCAATCTCAGTTTCAAACAAGTATTTTTCATCTTATAGGGCTAAAAATATCATAATTTTGGCATCCCAGGAGAGATAAAGCCCTAAAATTACTTAAAAGCAAAGAAGAAAAGAAAGCCCAAAAAAACATGGAAGGAACTTTTGATTATACTCATAGATCCGAGTTTCATATGAGGCTACAAAGAAAAACAAATACAATCCAACCATATTAAAAAGATTGATTCCTTTAAAGTTCCACATTCATTGCCAAAAGAAAATAACAAGTGGGCTTACCATGTTGGGAAGAAGAGACGAAGGTGGAGGATATATGTTGGAAAGGAGAGATGGAGGTGGAGGATATTTATTACCAGAAGAAAATAACGGATGGGCATAGAATGTTGCGAAGGAGAGATGGAGGTGAAGTACAAGAAGGAATCCATCTCTCTGCTCTTGTATTCTAGGTATTAAACAAATTTCTTTATACTTTTTCGATAACAAAGCTAAAAATTGATCCCTTACTTCACCTAATATTTCATTCAGAAATTTTTTTAAAAAAATAATGACCATCACCTAAAGAGATCGAATAGCTCAAATGACTCATATGCTCTTTTAATCTTACCAAATGATTTTCAGATGAAATAGTTTGCCAACATGCATGCCAACGAAACCATTCCGTCTACATGAGCTGAAAAGCTGAAAAGACATTTGGAAAGGAAATCTTTCAAATAAAGGAATTTTTTTCAGATGGCTGGCAATATGACATCCTGATCTGATTCTTGATGAACTCCCCAGATAACGCCCGAACTCATCAACCTTGCGAATCTAGAGAATAGAAGCTAATTCAGATACAATGCAAGACAGGATATGTGGAATGACGAGTACCTTTGATTTCTCCAACTTCACCACCCTCACCCTCCAGCTCCAGTCTGATTACTCGCAATAATCCTGAGGAGCTTCATTTAGCGCCCGTGAAAGCATGCATGGAGTGATTGGGTTACCCTGGCGTAATCCGCAATTGGCGAGTCATTAACAGAATGGCAACGGAAGGCCAATTGATTAAAGGTTTAGGAAAGCGGAAACTGGCCAAAAAACACCCTCCAAACAGCCCCGAAACATCCTGTCGTACGCTGTCTCCATATCAACCTTTCACAAAGTTTATGCAATAAAAGTTGCCCACCATTCAGAGATAACGTTATGCAACACTTACCTCTTGTTTGAGGGAAATATGCATAACTTTTTTTCAACCACAGCACACCACCATCCGAGCGATAAAGCTTGCACGGTTGTATTGAATAAATTGTTAGGGCAGCTTTAGTAGCGTGATATAACATGGGAGGTGAGAGCTGGAAGGGAAAAATTGTCCAGCAGCTACAAGCCTAGAACAATGTCCTTGAGAATCTTCCAGTATAATTCGAAAATACCGACGAACGAGATCTGGTCCGGACTTCATCGGAAGACAGAGAGCATGATACAGCCTTGATTTCCGATTCATCTACTTCAGAGCAAGGGAAAATCCTGATACCACTCATCACAAAGGAAGAACATAGTTTGCTCCTAATCTCCTGCTCCACTCCATAAAGCAATTTCACTTCTTTGTGTCTCCTTCCAACAATGAAAGATTGATGGCCTGCTTTTCTGATGTTGAAGAAGAGTATGACACCCTGAAATTTTTGTTCGGAGCGGGCTCAACTCATTGGGAAACGGACCACCATCATTGCCTTCTGCTGGAGGAGATGCATTACACTACTCAACATCCTCAGTAACATGACAACATGAACGTCTCTGAGTAAACTCGTTCTATCGTTAACGCATGTTCAGATACTAATGGATTGCGAACCATGCTGGACAGTCAAGCTCAGTTAAAACTGACAAGAAAAGACAACAAGGCCCAGTCCAACAAGCATATACTTTCAGAGGCTAAATAGCAATTCACTTCAAGGAGAGGATAGAATTTTCTAATTTCCAAACAAAAATTTGAAACAGATGAACATCCACGTAATGGTAAAGGGGTATGCAAACATTGTTCAAAAACAATAGACTAATTTTACCATTTTCACATCATAATGACATTATGATACGTACTCATTAAATTCTCAGGAAAACCATTAGCAGAACACCACAAATCCAAAGCCACGTTTGTCAAAAAGAAAAGAGGAAGCAAAGAGAGGATTATCCATCATAGAGAAAGGGCCATGACAGATCCAGACAAGGAAAGAAAACTAAAGAGAGATCCCAAAATCCATACATCCATGAAAAGGCAATAAAACTGGGAAAGAAAAAAGAAGCTTCCCAGCAAGGCCCTCTCCAACAAGTATAATTTTTAAATGCTAAATAGCAATGCACTTCAAGGAGAAGGCAGGATATCTTTTATTTCCATGATGATCATGTGAAACAGATAAATACCCAATAATGGTGAAGTGGTGAACAAAACACTGTTCAAAAACAATACATTATTGTACAATCTTCACACCAGTGACATTGTGATCCATTCGTTAAGCTCTCATGAAAAGAATTAACACAAGAACTCACAAAATCCAGGCAAAGACAGCACCATCGATTATAGAGAAGCATGATAGTTTGAGATAAGGGGCGAAAAAACTAACCCTGAATCCCAAAATATATATGTTTATAAAAGGAAATAAACTGAAGAAAAGTTCTATTTCTGAACAACAACCAAATTGGAATGCTTTCTCCATAGCCCATGTGCCAAGAAAGTTCTAAAGCTATCTGATCTTTAAACAACATGAACAAGCACAATCTCAATATCAAAAAACGAACTGCAGGAATAAACGCAATCTTGTTATCAAACAAAAGCAGAGGGAGCATCAATTAGCAGCAAGAAATTAGTGTTGCAAGAATTATACAAATGGTTTGTTTCATGTCCACCCTGTGTTGGCAATGGGTCTTGTCCCACAGGATGCCCTTTATACGAACCGCCAACTCCATCCCCCTGCACAAACCCAAACCAACATCCTAGGAAGAAAAAGAGGGAAAACAAAAACCACACCCTTCGAGGAAAAAAATAAAATAAAAGAAACCTAGAGACCACTGAGAGCCCACATTCTATTGGTGATATCATGTTCCCCAGCCTATATCCCTGCTTTGGTGCCATCAGAGAGAATGCCAACAGGTGCACAACCTATAGGCCCTTGCATGCATCGCCACTGCCAAGGCAGGCTCAGCAGCATAAGCATGGAAGGAGACAATCACTCGTATAAAGCTCAATGCTTTGAGGATGTGCATGATAGAAGGGAGATGGAAAGAAGTACAAAAATGACATGACAGAAGTGACAAACAATTTTGCAAACCATAAAATTAACAATATGAACTTAAAAATACATTTGGAATGAGAATAGTGACATAGTTTTCTCTGCACAACACACCCACGCAAACAGTTCATTTTATAATGCCTCTGTGAGTACTGATGTGGCACATAAGCATAATTAAACATATTAAAAACAATTTTACATATAGTAATGGTTGACCTATAGAAAATGTAATGTGTCTGAAAAAAAAGGGGTGGTTCAATTTTTCTAATCATTAGGATTAAAAAAAGGAAAGGTTAGGTTCATAGTTTGGTGAAGGAGTAGCATGATTTCTGTAAAGAAGAATCTTCAACTGCAATAAGAAAATAAGGCAACTGAAAGGTGCAATACACTGAGTTATGAACAGGTTTCATGGCACTTCAGGAATGGAATTTTAATTAGGAAAAATACAAAAGCATATTATTATGGGCTTTTGTTCTGAAACTGACAGGGGAGGCTTCCTTTTCACCTGTCTAATCCACTTGCGATGAAATGGTCAGGCAGCCCTCTATGACCTTAAACTAATAATATTAATATAATCACCTAAGCTCAGCCAGGAAATGGAAGAACAGAATACATCGAATATCATTAACAAATTATGCATGATCTACATAACAATAGCATGCCAACAAAATAGATCTAAGACATCAGCATTCATGATGCATGAGAATGTTAGCTATCAAGCCTGACTTCCTAAAATGTGAATTGTGAATCGTGATTCTATTCTCTTTATTTTACTAATTTTTCTCAACATGTAGTAAACATGATCTGATGACAGCACGCTAAGAACATGTCTATGCAAAGAGGATTACAAACAACACATTAACACTTTGAATATATTATAGAAATCAAGCTACACAAACATGCATGAAGAAGTAACAAGTGCAGGAGGCTTAACTTACAGCAAAAGTGATGCAGCAACAGTGCGTCTACAGTATGGCACAAGTTGAAGGAGCCTCATCTATCAACGTACAAGTTCAAAGATCAAACGATGAAATGTAAGCCATGCTGCACAGTTGATGCCAAAGTGAAAGACCAGTGCGTGAGAAACAAGTGGACAATTTCACAAGCACTATTAAAGGAAAAACCAGAGATTGATTACTGTGTTTTTCAGGGAAAAAACTAAGTCACAGCCCAGACAGACGAAGAACTCCGCTGAATGTATCTTAAATCAAGTTGGAAAAACCAAGGGGTTGCGTCGACATTTACACACAAATAAGCGGCACACAGATAACAGTCCTCTTTTAGGAGAAAGTCAGGCTTTCTCATGCCCACTATGGTGATAGCTAACAGATGGATATCCCAGTAACGACAAATTAGGAAATGCAATACCACTCAAAAAATATATATACTACATATCACCACATCACAGAAACAGAGAGAACTATTGAGCTCTCATGAAAACCATCTGCAGAAGAAGTCCGACAAATTCAAAATAACATCAACAAAGGAAACAATTACCAGCAAAGACAGCGTCATCTGTTACAGGGAACCAGTAGAGGCAGTTTACAGGCAAGGAAGGAAAAAAAACATAAGCAAAAGATTAAACCCAAAGTCCGTCCACTTATAAAAGGCGATAAAACTGAAAATAAAAGCAGTTCCTTTTTCTGAATACTAGCTGCATCACAAGGCCTTCTCAACACTCCGAGCGCCAACACAGATTCAAAAGCCACCTGATCTTTAAACCACACGAATAACCACGATCTCGATATCGAACTAAAAGCAAAGGGAACACCAATTAGCAAGAAAACTAAAAAACAAAGATAAAAATCAATAGCGTAATGGTCACGGTCATTTTTAAATCATCAAAAGAACATATAGAAGTTATTCAGGAGTATAAAAACTGTTGCAAAGATTGTATACCTAATGTTGTGCGTATCCACCCATGTGCCCAACTGGTGGCCTTGGGATCGAGCCCTGTCCGACGGATCCGCCCTGATAAGAACCCCCACCTCCACCAACACTCTGTTGAGACATTGCCTGAGTGCCTTGAAATCCCGGAGGACCCTGGAATCCTGCAGGCCCCTGAAACCCTGGAGGTCCCTGAAACCCAGCATTTTGATACCCCATGTTCCCCATTCCATAATTCTGCGCCGGCGCCGTCTGAGGGGCCGCGGAAGGCACAGCCTGCTGGCCTCCGGCACCCAATGCCGCGGCCAAAGCAGGGTTCAACGACGCAAGAACGGCAGGATTGATACCAAAAGATCCTGGATTCTGCCCAGCTGCTGCCAGCATCGCGAGCGCTGCAGCATTCGGCTGCATCCCCTGTCCAAAGGCTTGTGTCCCGCCGAGACCCAGAAGCCCTTGCCCCAAAATAGCAGCTTGCTGCGCCAAACCCATATCCTGCGGTGTGCCACCATATCCAGACCCATTGAAACCACCCATGCTCGATGGCACGTTTGGAGCTGAGGCGGCATTAGAATGGGGGGCCGCCACCGTGGCTGAGCCCCCTTAGTCTTGCTATCGGTGGCCTTCTGGCAGTAGAGAAGGTGGCCCTCAAAGTTCTTGTTGGGCTCCTCGAGGGCTCTCCAAGCGCCGTCCACGGTTTTATAAACGAAGAGGGCGAACCCCTTGGGCTTCCCTGTCTGGCGGTCGAAACCGATGGGGCCTTCCTCGATCTCCCCGTACTTGGAGAAGAAGGCGTGGAGCCGGGAGCCGTCGATGTTCGAGTGGACGTTTCCGACGTAGATCTTCCTCGGGAGGTTGTCCTGGGGGGCAGAGCCAGGGTTAGGGTTGGAGGAGGCGGTGTGGTGGTGGGGCGGAGCGGGTGGGAGGCGCCGGAGGGTGGACCAGTGGATGCGAGCTGGCAGGCGGTCATGCGGTTGTCGATTAGCTTCTGGGGCTGGCGGAGGGCGAGGCGGGTGGAGTGGCGATGGCGGAAGAGGAGGAAGCCGTAGCCCTTGGAGCGGCCGGTAGCCTTGTCAGCGACGACGCGGCAGTCCTCGATCTCGCCGTAGCGGACGAACGCAGCGCGGAGGCCGTCGGAGGTGGTTTCCCAGCCGAGGCCATGGACGAAAAGTTTACGGTGGGCCGGGTCGAGATCAGCGAGGCGGTGAATCTCAGCGAGGGTGGCCGGGTTGGAGGCGGCGGCGGAGCGGAGGAGGGAGATCAGCTGCTCCTTCGACAGCGGTTCCAGGAGTTTCCCCACGTCCTCCTCCTCATCGTCGGCCTCGTCTTCCTCCGTAGGCGGCGGTGCCGCTCCCTCCGCCGCGGTGACGGCGTCTAGGATTTGGGATTGGGGGTCGGAATCGTGGTTGGGTGCGGAGAGGAGCTCGTCTTCTTGGTCGACCTTCCGCTTCTTGGTAGCCATGGACGGAGGTGGAAAAGGATTCGGAGGTGCGGTCGGGGTGGAGGAATAGATTTGTTCTAGGGTTTTAGGAGTGCATTAGGAGATGCACTGCCGTGTGTCGAAGGAAATGTGATGATGGATGGCGATGTAGAAGGACCAGACCGTGGGCGACTCGAACCCTGTCCGCATTGGCCCAAGGGCTCGAGGCCCGCAGGCTGCAACGCCGAGTCATGGCTGAAGGGCTTGTTATCATGTGAAAAAGCCTTTTTACATCGCCCCAGATGCAGTAAATTCTACAGCAAACTGCATCATTTTTTTTATTAGCCCATATAGATCCTATGCAGCTTAATGCTATGGGATGGCATAGTAAGAAGATAATATTATTTTTTTATCATGACATCTATTAAAAGTCGTTCAACCTTATTTTAAATTTATGTACAGACAAAATACCCTTTCCCTCCAGCCTACTTCTACCCACTATCTTATTTGGATTTTGCTGATAAAAAACTCTTTTTGATTCTAAAAAATTCTTCCTGGGGATGATGGTGCCATGAAGCGTGAGGTTGAGGTTGTGGTTCATAAGCTTGGTAATGGCTTCCAGAAGCTCCTACCGGATGCCAAAGTAGCCCTATATGAGGGTATTGGTCTAAACCAGCATCACCGCCTTAGCGTACCTCGACGGAAGGGGCTCGTCGCTGATGATACCGGCATTCGGGAACCGGATGAGTTTCGTTTGAAAATCAACAATTTTTTTGGTACAGCGATAGCTTTGGAAGATTCATCAGCTTTGGTACTAGCTTTTGATAATTTATCAACTTTGGTTCATATGTGTGTCTCAAACTCTAACTTCAGCTTTCATGCTCAAAAATCATTGGTTCAATTTCTCAAGATCCTCATCATCTAGTTTGAAAAATTTTTCTCGGATGTTGTAATTTTTTTTTGCCTATATCATAAATTTTTTTGGGATGTTGTAATGCTTTGTCTTAATGTTTTTCTGAATGGGTGTCATAGGCTTTCAACTAGAGTGTCGTAAGTTTCTAACTGAGGTATCGTAATTTTTTTAACCTATATCAGAAATTTTTTTGGAATGTTGTAATACTTTGTCTTAACGTTTTCTAAATGAATGTTGTAGGCTTTTAACTAGGGTGTCGTAAGTTTACAACTGGGATATCCTAATTTTTTTTAGCCTATATCAGAAATTTTTTTGGGATGTTGTAATGCTTTATCTTAACATTTTCTGAATGAGTGTCGTAGGCTTTCAACTAGGGTGTCATAAGTTTACAACTGGGATGTCGTAATTTTTTTTGGCTTTTGTGATGTTGTAATGCTTTGTCTTAACATTTTTTGAATGGGTGTCGTAAGCTTTCAACTAGAGTGTCATAAGTTTACAACTGGGGTATCGTAATTTTTTTTAATCTATATCAAAAAAAATTTTAGGATGTTGTAATGCTTTGTCTTAACATTTTCTGAATGGGTATCATATGCTTTTAATTAGGGTATCATAAGTTTACAACTGCGGTGTTGTAATTTTTTTGGGCATTTACCAGAAATTATTTTAGGATGTTGTAATACTTTATCTTAACATTTTCTGAATGGGTGTAGTAGGTTTTCAACTAGGATATTGTAAGTTTACAACTGGGATGTCATAATTTTTTTTTAGCCTATATCAGAAATTTTTTTGAGATGTAATGCTTTGTCATAACGTTTTCTGAATGAGTATCGTAGGTTTTCAACTAAGGTATCATAAGTTTATAACTGGGGTGTCATAAATTTTTTTGGCCTATACTAGAAATTTTTTTTGAAATGTTATAATGCTTCGTCTTAACGTTTTCTGAATGGGTATCATAGGTTTTCAACTAGGGTATCGTAAGTTTATAACTAGGGTGTCGTAATTTTTTTTTAGCCTATATCAGAAATTTTTTTGAGATGTTGTAATTCTTTGTCTTAACGTTTTCTGAATGGGTGTTGTAGACTTTCAACCAGGGTCCCATAAATTTACAATTGAGGTGTCGTAATTTTTTTTTTAGCCTATATTAAAAAAAAATTTGGATGTTGTAATGCTTTGTCTTTACGTTTTCTGAATGGGTATTGTAGGCTTTCAACTAAGGTATCGTAAGTTTACAACTGAGGTGTCATAAATTTTTTTAGCTTATATCAAAAAAAAAATCACATGATAGATGATAACTGCTTGTTTTTATAAGAGATGGCTTTGATAATAAATGAGATTCATATAAATCAGTGACTATAAGTATATAGATTCATATTAATTATTATAAAACATGGTTTACTAGAAGGTTGGCAATGGGATCACATGATGGATGAGGAGAGGACACTCTGATTTATGTGGCAGTTCATCTCATGCTTGAAATCATATAGTAGTAATGAAGAATCAAAACCATGACCCTTAAATCATCCTGCTTATGCTGAATCTCTTGAGTGAGCTTTAAGAGAAATTGCTCCGATATTCAATGCACTAGAAGTTCCCTTTTCCACCTTAAGTTCTTTGGTATCAAGAGCAACTATAAAGACTTTTTTTTTTTTTTTGTAACGCTAAAATGATATTGCTTTATTTGCGTATAACTATAGGCACATTATCTATTGCATTTCATAGAAACAAGCATATGACTTGTTGCAGACAAGGATGCCATTGAGGA
The DNA here is from genome assembly GCA_900491605.1 of Calamus simplicifolius. Taxonomy (NCBI): domain Eukaryota; kingdom Viridiplantae; phylum Streptophyta; class Magnoliopsida; order Arecales; family Arecaceae; genus Calamus; species Calamus simplicifolius. The sequence goes on from UESW01003928.1 coordinate 773,280, forward strand.
CATTTTTTAATTCTGCTCATGAATGGAAAATTTGTATATCAAAGCGCAGAAATGCAAATAAAGAATTCTTGTATCTCTCAGCCAAGATTCCTCAGGGTATTCCATTCTTGATAGAGTTCACATTTGTCATCAATGTTCCTGGTGTAAAATGTGCGTCAAGGCACCAAATTCTAAACTGGCACCACTATTCTTTGAAGCCATGGAGACCCTTCTGAAGTAATGCAGATATGAAGTAATGCAGATTTTTGCAACTTGTGTAAAATTTATTACTTCATTTATTTTGATAATTTGTAGAAGATTTGAGTGTTTAGTGTGAGCTTGTGGGTTTTCTTTGTCTTAACATTTTGGACTATATTTTAAATTTTTTTTGTGGATGTTGTAATGCTTTGTCTTAACATTTTCTGAATGTGTGACGTAGTTTTTCAGCTAAGGTGTCGTAAGTTTACAACTGGGTGTCGTAATTTTTTTTAGCCTATATCAAAAAAATTTTGGGATGTTGTAATGCTTTGTCTTAATGTTTTCTAAATGGGTGTCGTAGGCTTTCAACTAGGGTGTCACAAGTTTACAACTAGGATGTCGTAATTTTTTGTAGCCTATATTAGAATTTTTTTTTTGGATGTTGTAATGCTTTGTCTTAGTGTTTTTTGAATGAGTGTCGTAGGCTTTCAACTAGGGTATCGTAAGTTTATAACTAGGGTGTTATAATTTTTTTTAGCCTATACCAAAAAAATTTTGTGGGATATTGTAATGCCTTGTTTTAATGTTTTCTGAATGGGTGTCGTAAGCTTTCAACTAGGGTGTACAAATGGGGTATCGTAATTAATCTATATCAAAAAAAAAAGGATATTGTAATACTTTGTCTTAACGTTTTCTTAATGGGTGCCGTAGGCTTTCAATTAGGGTGTTGTAAGTTTATAACTGCGGCGTCGTAATTTTTTTTTTGCCCATGTAGAACTTGCTGTATCAGAGATAGTATACAAAGTTTTTCCTTTCTTCAATAGCAGCGAGGCAGCGATTACAACATCTTAAATACACAGCATGGAATCTTCAGAAGAACATCTTAAAGCATAAATAACATCCAAAAGAACATCTTAAAGCATAAATAACATCAAAAGAGAAGATCATTAATTATAAAATTACTAGGGAAGCAAAATCAAAGGCATCAAATAGAGCTGAAAGTTTCTGGCTGTGGCTCAAATTGATGATCAAACATAGGTCTCTGGCTGGACTTATCTTCGATGTTGTGCAGCCAATTCAAGTTCTTAGAGTCCTCTCTGAGCAGAATTGCATTATATCGAGAGCTCTTATAGATATCCAGCTCATCACTCTTGCATCAATAGACTCCCTCTCTGCAGAACTCATCACTCCATCTCCATCATCTGAGTTGGCTACATGGCTGTCACCAAAGATCATGCCATTATAACTTACATCTCTCTACTAGTCATGTCCGACATTCTTTCATCATCAAGAGGTATTGTTGTGTCAACAGTGACAACTACTGGTTCAGAGTTGCAAACAGACAGACCTTTTGAAGTGCTCAGACGAATGTTTTGAGAGAAGAGAGGTGCCCCGCAAATGCCCCCATGCCTTGTTGGATGTCCTGGAATCAAATTAAATACAATGGCTTAACATCAGAATGTTGACGATTTCACCAAACATGCAGCATCTAAAGAGCTCACCATATGCCTGAGAGCCATGTCCAGCGACTTCTTGGAGATTGTCCTTTCGAATCCACTGCTTTCTATGGATGAAGCTAGCTTGGTGGGTCTCTTGACTGTGGCCTCTGATATCCTAGTTGATGGTTTGGAATGAAAATTTTCTAATATAGGTTAAAAAAATTATAACATCTCAATTGTAAACTTACGACACCTTAGTTGAAAACCTATGACATCCATTCAAAAAACGTCAAGACAAAGCATTATAACATCTCAAAAAATTTCTGATATAGGCAAAAAAAAAATTGATATAGGCCAAAAAAAATTACGACATCGCAGTTATAAACTTAAGCCACACTAGTTGAAAACCTATAACACCCATCAGAAAATGTTAAGCAAATCATTATAACATTCCAAAAAAATTTCTAATATAGGCTAAACAAAAATTACAACACCCCAGTTGTAAACTTACGGTACCCTAGTTGAAAGCCTACGACACTCATTCAGAAAACGTTAAAACAAAGCATTACAATATCCCAAAAAAATTTTGATATAGACTAAAAAAAATTACGACACCTCAGTTGTAAACTTACGATACCCTAGTTGAAAGCCTACGAAACTCATTCAGAAAATATTAAGAGAAATCATTACAACATCCCAAAAAAATTTTGATACAAGCTAAAAAAAATTATGACACCCTAATTATAAACTTACGACATTCTAATTGAAAACCTACAACACTCATTTAGAAAACGTTAGGACAATGCATTACAACATCCAAAATTTTTTTTCTGATATAGGCCAAAAAAAATTACAATACCTCAGTTGTAAACTTATGATACCTTAGTTGAAAACCTACGACACCTATTCAAAAAACGTTAAGATAAAGTATTACAACATCCCAAAAAAAATTTTGATATAGGCTAAAAAAACTTATGACACCCCAGTTGTAAACTTACAACACCCTAGTTGAAAGCCTACGACACTCATTCAGAAAACGTTAAGACAAAGTATTACAACATCAAAAAAAATTTTGATATAGGCTAAAAAAAATTACGACACCCCAGTTGTAAACTTACGACACCCTAATTGAAAACCTATGATACCCATTCAGAAAACGTTAAGACAAAGCACTACATTATCCTCAAAAAAAATTTTGGTAAAGGCCAAAAAAAAATTACGACACCCCAGCTGTAAACTTACAACACCATACTTGAAAATCTAAGACACCCTTTAAGAAAACCTTAAGACAAAGCATTATAACATCCAAAAAAATTTCTGATACAGGCTAATAAAAATTACGACACCCTAGTTGAAAACCTACGACACCCATTCAGAAAATGTACAAAGTTTATGACATCCCCAAAAAAAAATTCTGGTATAAAACCAACAAAAAATTATGACACTCCAATTGTAAACTTACGATACCTTAGTTGAAAACCTACGATACCCATTCAGAAAACGTTAAGACAAAGTATTACAACATCCCAAAAAATTTGAAATATAGGCTAAAAAAATTATGACACCTAAGTTATAAACTTACGACACCCTAATTGAAAACCTACGACACTCATTCAGAAAATGTTAAGACAAAGCATTACAACATTCCTAAAAAATTTCTGATATAGGCTAAAAAATTATGACACCCCAGTTGTAAACTTATGACACCCTAGTTAAAAACCTATGATACTTTCAGAAAACGTTAAGACAAAGCATTACAATATTCCAAAAAAAAATTTGATATAGGCTAAAAAAATTTCCAACACTCCAATTGTAAACTTATGATGCCTTAGTTGAAAGCCTACAATACCTATTTAAAAAATGTTAAAACAAAGCATTACAACATCCCAAAAAATTTCTGGTATAGGCCAAAAAAAATTAAGATACCCCAGTTGTAAACTTACTACCCCCTAGTTGAAAGCCTACAACACCCAATCAAAAATGTTAAGACAAAGCATTATAACATCCAAAAAAAATTCTGTTATAATCTAAAAAATTTATGACACCTCAGTTGTAAACTTACGACACCCACTATAGTAATTTTTGGGGATAGCAACGCTTTTAAAGTAATTTAAATAGCTTCTCGACGCTTTTATAAGCATCGGAAAACTGAGAGTGGAGACAAAATTTTTCGACGCTTTACAAAAGTGTCGGCAAAATACGATACCGACGCTTTAAAAAGTGTCGGTAAAATACGATGTCGACGCTTGAAAAAGTGTCGAAAAAATACTATGAAAAAGTGCCAAAGAACTGGATGCAACATCCGGTACTAAAGAAGGATCAGCATAAACCTGTTGTGCTAAAGCAGAGGTGCTAGCCTTTGTCGTGAGCGCAGCATAATGTCACCTATCATTTACATCAGAATAAGAGTTAGTAAAAATAAATATGAAATTAACTGAATAATTACTACAAAATACAATATATTGCAAAATTTAGTACCAATAAGTATCAAGCATTATCATTTCCTTTAAATTTTATCCTAACCAAGGATACCGTGGCATATACGTCATCAACTGGTACAAAATTGAATGGCATGAAATGCGTATAATATCATCATCTTCATCATCTTCCAGCTACTTTCCCATATCATATAAGTCCCTAGGTTTTGTTTTAATAACAGTAGCCCAATCTTTATCTTTTGCATCTTGTACAAAAAATACTTGACGAGCTTGAGAAGAAAAAATAAATGGATCATCCTTCAATAAGGCACCAGTATGTATCAACCTTATAAATTTTATAAGTGTAAATCCATTGCATCCTTTTTCAAACCCCTTGATGAGTTTATATCTATCCAATCACATCTACATAATATGACTTTAAAGATTCCATAGTAATCTAACTCATTAATATCTTTTAGTGCACCATAATAAGTTTTTCCATCTGCTTCCACCATAACACCGCTATTCTGTGTTCTTCTAAATTTCTCACGATCTTTAGTATGAAATTTAAAACCATTGATTATGAAACCATTATATCTATTGACAACTTTGTTAGGTCCTCAAGCCAGGGCTATTAATTCAGTTGAAAATTTCTCTCCATCATCGTTGATACCTAGAAAATAATAAGGAATGTTAACATGTTATTTGATGTTAAATCTATCTATATATTCTCTAAGTATATGTCAAACATGTTTTGAAAGCCATGTAGGAAATAACTCGACTAATCATCGTTGTTCAATCCTTGGATTAGGTTGAGTGCCATGATTAGCTTGTCGTTGAGACATTAAAAATTTGCTGCATTCAATTTACTTTGTTCATTCAGAACAAAAAATAAGATATGATATTTAAACTTGAAATGCAATAAATCATACTGACCTACGATAGTCAGATATAATTTCACTATGGAGTAACACATAACGATGTGCTTGTGCCATTGATTTATGATCTAATACAATAGTTTCGGTTTCCCAATACTCTACCTATAGTTGAAAACTTATACAATTCTGCATTATATACGAAATCACTATACCGTTGAGGTCTATTAAATGTGTCTCTACACTTTGAAGATATCTTGAACAAAATGTTAAACACTCTTCAGCAATATATCCTTCTGCAATCGAACCCTTTGGATAGGCTCTATTTTCATACATAATCTTTCAATCGCACAAGGTACCTATAACATAAATTAAAATTTTTAAACATCACATAATTATGCTACTTTTATTAAAAATTATAATGTACCAGTCAATATGATACATCAGCTTCTATAGTATACCTCTCAATAGGATACATCCATCTATATACCGGTCCACCAAGCTTGACTTCCGAAGCTAAGTGAATGAGTAGATGTACCATAATAGTAAAAAATTCAGGAGGAAAAATATTTTTCATTGACAACATGTAATAGTAACATCAGACTCCAACTGATCAAGCTCTCGAGGATCAATAACTTTTGAACATAATGCCTTAAAGAATGATGATAACCGAATTATAACTACAATAACTTGTTTAGGCACTGATGATCTTGTTGCTATTGGCAAGATATCTTGCATCAATATGTGACAATCATGACTTTTAAGATTAGAAATTTTCATATCTTTAAAATGCACACACCTTGAAATGTTTGATGCATATCCATTAGGTACTTTAATATTTTTTAATACGGTAAGAAAATGATTTTTTTCTTGAGGAGACATTGTATAAGATGCAAGGCAAATAAGTTCTATCATTAGCAAGCATAATAGGATGAAGCTCCGGTCGGATACCCAATTCTTTTAAATCCAATCGTGCCTTCATGTTATCTTTGGTCTTTCCATCAAGATTCAACAATGTTCCAAGCAGATTATCACAAACATTCTTCTCTATGTGCATGACATCAAGATTATGCCGAATAAGATTATGTTCCCAATAAGGTAAGTCAAAGAAGATACTTCTTTTCTTCCATAAATGTTGCTAGGCCGATTTGTACAAGCTATCTGTACATCTTCCTCATTTTCTTTTTCAAAAAAATTATCTGGATCTTCAAATACCTGTGCATCCATATTACTAATAGTCACTTCTTCTGACAATTCTTCTTGATTATTCCTTTCTCTTTTTTTAGAAGACTTTGAGAATTTACTATATATGTAATTGATGGAATCCATTTGTTTACGAACATTAGTTCAGAAGGTGGAATACGCGCACATCTCAATTCTATGGTACCATCAAATAAATCTTTCTGAAAACAAAACGAATGATTTGGTTCTAACCATCGATGATGACCCATATAACAAAATTTTCCTCCATGTTTTAACCAAATTGAATATGTCGAATATGCACAACAAGGACATGCAATCTTCCCTTTGTACTCCAACCAGATAAATTGGCATATGCTGAAAAATCATTAATAGTCCACAGCAAAGCTGCCCGTAGTTTAAATGTTTCACCATTTGAAGCATCAATTGTATCGACACCTTTCCATAACTGTTTCAATTCCTCTATTAAAGGTTGTAAAAAAATATTAATATCATTTCCTGGACCCTTATCACCTGGAATAACCATTGACAAGATAAGTAAGGATTGTTTCATGCACAACCATGGTGGTAAATTGTATGGTATTAGAACAACTGGCCAAGTGCTATATGTAGAATTTAGAGTCCGAAAAGGATTGAAGCCATCTGAAGCTAAACCCAACCGAACATTACGAATATCAGAGGCAAAATCAGAATGCCTAGTATCAAATGCTTTCCATGCTAGACTAAATGTCTCAACATTCCATCCTTCGTACGCCCTTCGTCATGCCATCTCATTAATGAAGCTGTTTTCGATGATGAATATAGTCTTTTCAATCGAGGAATAAGAGGAAAGTAACACAATACCTTCGCCGATTTTTTGGTTTTATTCGTTACATCATCCTCATCCTCTTCATGAGTTGTCCATCGTGAAGATCCGCATATATTACATGACTCTCGATCAACATTTCCATCATGATATAACATACAGTCTTCGGACAATTATGAATCTTTTGATATCCAAGATCCAATTTGTTAATAACTTTCTTTGCTTCATAATAAGAGAATGGTAAACCAGAGCCTTCTGAAAATGCATCCTTTAGTAATTTAAGAAGCATAGTAAAACTCTTTCTAGACCATCCATTCATATATTTTATATGGAATAAATGTATAAGAAAAGGGATCTTAGAAAATTTCAAATAACCGGATATAATTGTTCATATGCATCTTTAATTAAATTATGATACCAAGCTGATTCGGTAGTTGATGATTGCATATGCTCCTCAACAAATGTTTATTCCATAAATGTAGAACCATCACATATTTCACCCATTCCATGTATATTAGTTGAACCTCAAAGTTTTGAACACCATGTCGAAAAGCATCTGTGATCAAACCTGTCATATCATCTCCTACAAGGTTATCTTGCATATTACTTGATCCAAGATCAGACGAGGGTTGATTACTTGATATTGGCAACATACATTCTCCATGAAAAACCCACCGAGTATAACCTCTTGCAAAACCATTCCATACCAAATGTTCTTCAATGGTTTGTAGATCTAGCCAAGAACTGTTAACACATCGACACGGACATGAAATCTTTTCATTCAAACTACTTTTATCCATACCAAATTTAATGAAATCACGAACTCCATCTAAATATTCTTTGGTATTTCTCGGTTTATTATCCAACTTTTATCCATTTTATGATAAATGATCGATAAACAACCAACTTTTATCCAATATCCTGCACGTAGTTCATCATCATAAGTGTTCAACATTTAGTAGCATAGCATATGTCAAAATAAATAGTTCATAGCTTGTGATTGGATCTGAATATGAATTCTTGAAGGATCTGAATAGAAATAACAGTGAAAACATCATTAAATTGTTTTTAATTTTTTACTATTTTGGAGTTATATTTTTTAAAAATCTATTTTCATTTTCATTCAATTAAAATGGTTTCACAACTGTTTTATATTTTCTATAAAAATGAAAACATGAAATATGTTATCATGTTAGAAGATTAATATCTGTTTCAAATTCCTACGACCTAATGACCTTTGTCAATTCAGAAGTCTAAACTTATGCTTAAATCCTATTGCAAAAATAAAACATATTAAGCTTTTAGGCTTCTATGTTTTTACTTTTCTATGAGTCACCACACACCATGTAAAGCCTAATAGAATTCCCTGTACTCACAATGCATAACAACTGGCAATTGCAAGTAGGTACTATCATTTGCTTCTGAAGTGTTGACTATATTTAGCTCTATGAAGTAGATTAGAATGAGTTTTGGGTTTCTTTTGTTCCCACATTCTTAAAGTAATGTAGAATGATATTATGAAAACTTACAAATAAATAATATGTTTGGTAAACTATATTCCTTGTCATACTATATTCCTTGTCATATTATGAAACCTTACAAATAGATCATATGTTTGGTAAACTCTATTCCTTGTCATAGAGCAATTGCTGAGGTAATCTTGAGGGGAGAAGTTCTACCAGTGCAGAAGATCCTAGACCCTCTAATGCCCCCCGCTGGATTTTATTGTTCATTGTATTATGATTCCAAAACAAAATGATCACTTAGTTTTGCACCACCCATAGGTCATAAGAAACTGGATATTAGAAAAAAAATCATTAGCCCATACTAGAATTTTGTATCGCAATGGAAATCATAAGAGAAATTCATAAAGTTCTAATCTTAAGCAGGCTCAAAATTAAAAGATAAATTGCACTTGTCAAAAACTAATGGTTTTCTCCTTCAAATGTTCCTGACTACTTTGAACTTATTTTCTTTTTAAAAAAAGAATGTATTTTTGACTATTTGAAACAATTTGTCCAAAAAAATTCTTTTCTATTTCTTCTTTTCGCTCTCTGTGTACATGTGCAGAGTTAATGGGCAGTTGAATGAATCAGAATGCCTTTGGGGGGGGGGATTGGAGCTAGGGCACTGAATCAGAACGTGGAGGGGGGAGCACTCGATCTGGGGGAGCTAAGGCATTGGATCGGAAATGCCAGGAGCTAGGGCACTGGATCAGAACACCGAGGGGGAGCTAGGGCACTGGATCAGAATGCGGGGGGGAGAGCTAGGGCACAGATCGGGAGCTAGGGCACTAGATCAGAACGCCGTGGGGGGAGCTAGGGCACTAGATTGGAGCTAGGGCACTGGATCAGAATGCCGGGGGTGAGGGAGGGAGCTAGGGCATTGGATCGGGAGCTAGGGCATTGGATCAGAACATCGGGGGCGAGGGAGGGAGCTAGGGCACTGGATTGGGAGCTAGGGGGAAGCTAGGGCACTAGCGCGGGGGTCTTGAGGGGGGGGCCACTTGATCAGGCTAGGGGGCGGGGAGCTAGGGTACTGGCGCGGGGAGTCTTGAGGGGGGGAGCCACTCGATCGGGAGCTCGGGGGCAGGGGAGCTAGGGCACTGGTGCGGGGGGTCTTGAGGGGGGGGAGCTGTTAGGAAATGTGTCCTACAGCCAAGCGTCTAGCTTGTAGACGGTTATGAGTTGATGTAGATGAACATAATTTATTTAATAAATAAGAGTGAATTTTGGCCATACAACATATAGTTTACATCTTCCAGTAGAATTCCAATATGTTGTAGTCCTTAGAGTTACATGTATTCGACAATGGAGGAATTGTTGAGTAACACTTAAATAAGTTTGCGGCCAAATGATACGTCGTTACCGAGATGAATCAAGTGTAGGTCGTTGTATGTCATATGGGTTGGTTTGTCTCTTAAACCAAGGAGTATATAACACTGGTATAACATGCGGGTGAGTGTAGGAGTACATTCACTGAGTAACTCATCTCTATTGAGTGCTCAACTGCCTGGGAGCAACTCACAGAAAGGTAATGGGTATAAGTGTCCCTTTGACATGAGACTATCATGTTGACTGATAAGCAACTCACTGTACTTAGGCACTGGACCCCCGGATTTCTAATCCGTGATGGAAGGTTGTTGGGTGCAGTCAAGTACTTATTGGGT